>VZTO01001385.1:11249-29954 GCA_013400615.1 Syrrhaptes paradoxus
CTTTCAATGTTTTTGTCTATTTATTTTTTCCATGATGAATAGTAGTCACAAGAATTACTATAAAGTAATGGAGTTTTTTAATAAAAGATAATAAAAATTCCATGAGATTTATTTTAGATACAGACAAGCTACTTCTACCGCCAAGTACTAAAATTCTTCAGAATTGACAGGATTTTGTTACTAACAGGAACAAAACAGCAAGTTTTTCACATTTTTCAGGGATTTGCACTGCTAATATAGAACATGCCTATAACAACATGCTTCCACCCACTACCTTTAAGCAATTTAAAAAAAGGTGTGATACATGCTCTCTTTTTCAAAATCCATCTGAAGAAAAAAATTTAACATGTACAGACAATGCCATTAGTAACACAGTTGTTAATTAATACTGGATTTTTAAGTGTATTTTCAAGCCACTAATGGTGATCACATTAAGGTCAAGAAATACTTCAACAGTATTTAAAACCAATCTCTTCTAAGCACTTTTTTTACCCTTTCTGACAGCATCGTACAGTCATGACTAAAATCTTGAATACTTTGCACTGCATGTAAAAAAGAAGAGGTGTTACTACAAAATCAAAAACCTACATGAAAACATGGTTCCATATTCAAGGACTGAAATGACAGAACAGAACCAAAGCTCTCCAGGGATACTTAGGATGTTGTTTTCTAATTGCAAGTTTCTCACATGATAATCAGTAAGGATTTTACCATATGTAATGGTACCAGGGATTTTCAAGTACGGTATTTCAAGACCAGAGGAACGACTATAAATCCATCAGTAGGATTCAACACTTCCAGTTTCAAAAGGGCTCAGAGATGTTGTGATTTATCAGATTTGCAAGTTTGTTTAGGGACATGCAAGTAAGTTCTTCTACATTCCTTTCAAGCCTTGACACTCAAGTTTGAGGACAACTAAGACATTGACTTCATATACCAAGAAACAAAGCCTGTCCAAGCATTTCTAATATAGTTGCTCAAGCATGAGGCACCCATTTCTAATACAGTTGCTCAAGAATGAGGCACACACAGCAGAACTTCATCAACAGTGGTATTCCACCTTCAGAACGCTGGGTATTTTCACCAAGCTTATATACTTCTATGGTAGGTATGAAAAATACTAAAATGCTAAGAAATAGCTGAAAAACAACCCTTCCACCAAGTTTTCCAGCTAAGTGGATATGAACAAGTGAGGCAGCTCTTCCCTAATACTATTCTCCCCAGATAACAGTTCAGAACTTGGGAAAAACACAGCCTCACCCAAGAGGATGCAGTAGATTGATATTTGTCCTCCAAAGGCATGATTTTCTTTTAGATTTTGAAAAGGGGAGAAAACAAATCTTAGCCCAAGAGGAAAGAGACAGCCAGGGCTGTCTGGACCATTGCCACTACCATGGAATCCTGTCAAAGTCTCTCCTGCCTGTCCTTAGAAGGGAGCAAGGCTGAGCTTGAGCTGATTAACTTAAACTCTAACAAGAGATGAGGGAGAGCAATATTTTTGTCACACCATAAAAGCCTGCCATGAAACAAATCAGAGCACACTAATATTACATTTTCTGTTCCTCCATCCCACAGACCATTCTGAGTAGCTGTCATTTAGTTTCTCATTAAGCAGAGACCAAAACTGATGAAAACATGTTTGCTAAAAAGTAAAACAAAAGCTAATGAAAGGCTATGTCTGACTTGCATCCAACTTCTACACAAACTTTTTTTCCCAGCAACTGTCTTATGAAAGCATTTTTCCAGCATCCAATGAAAAAAAAGCCATAAAAAAGCACTACTTTCTTGGAAATCTACATGAACTACAGGACATTGTGATACCTAGTGTGTACACACACACACACAAAACCAGTGGTTCAGAAGCCATGGCCAGTCAGGTCAGGTAGTATCCGCTACTTCAAATTCATACAAACTATGTTTGTAGAACACTTAGTAAAGCAGGTGCCCAGCTTCTAAATACTAAAAATTATCAACAAGGGATATTCCAGAACATAATTAAAGAGCAGTAGTATCATCTCAAGAATTCAGAATTATACTTTCGGCAGTCCTCCTGCACTTCACTTTCCAGGAGTCCCTGTCGGACCACAGAGTCAATTTCTGAAGAACTACATAAACATATGCACGTAAACAGTGACTTTGGAAACAGATGCTTGTTACCAACCATGGCCATTTTATAACTGAATACTTACCTACCCTCAGAGACTTCAGAGGAAATTAAGAAAACAATTACATCTTTTGTGGTATTCAAAAAAAATGCACTGGCATTGAAGTAAATTCTGTTATTAAAGTTAACCAAACTCTGAATTACAGATAAGCAATTTGATTTAGGAACGGAAAAAAACCAACCACTTGGCATTATAAAAAAGGTGTAACAGCAGGAAGTGTGTGTATATACATTCTGTATACACACATGTACACATCCCAAACAAACAACCACTAGAAACAATTAAAAAAAAACCTATCACTTTCATTTTAATTCACATTTTTAAAATTGTTTGCTCGAGAAATAAAAAGGACCAAAAACTGTAGAAGTGACACACATTCTTTTGCAATTGAAAAATTACAAGTAGTTCATGATGCAAAGCTTTACACTTAAGACAAAGCCTTCAGAGAAGACAAGCAATGCAGGATTTCATCTAATAGCATCACGTGAAACACTCAAAAAAACCCTCACTTGTTTCAGTCAAGATACCACACTGCATGGCTTGGAACAAATAAAGAAATAACGTAATTTTCTCTCTTTTTGAATCACTGTAGATCAACTTTAAGATCCTATCACATTCAAATGATTAGTCTTCTTGCTTGCTCCTTCCAATTTGGATTTAAGGGACAAGCATGCGAACTGGTCCTTTCTTAATAATCTTGTCCCTTTCTCTACTTACCAAACTATGACATGCCAAATCTCAACTCTTATATAAATCCTACCTTACTGAAAAACCTCTTAATCCATTTATTCTCTGGAAGATAAGATGACAGTCCAGTTTAACAGATTCATTTAGAAGACAATTTTTACAAATGAGAATGCAGATTGAACAATGACTATATCAGTTATGATAGCGTTGACTATACCTCTTAATTGTACATATTGCCACAAGGAAATAAGATTACAGCAGAAGATGAACATCGAGTCAAACCAATCCCATCTATGAAGAGACAAGTTACTCCTTCTGAAAACCAATATGAAAGTTCATGGCTATCCAGAAGACAAGAGCAAGAAAGCTCAGAAAGAGAGCTGAGTGGAGTACTTCTAAATTCACACATGCTGTTTCTACATAGAAGTTAATCTTAACAACAGAAAATCTTCCGAAGATCCCACAACTTGACTCATTCTAGTTCCAAACACTGATATGCTCATGGTATTGAATAAAAACATATTTTGATTTTTAATTACCAAAAGGCCAAAGCCATCAATTAGTACGGCAGAACCAGCAGTAAGATCTTAAGAATGGCAAAGCCAATAATAAGCTATTAGAGCTTACACTTCTTACCCCATCCTCAGAATAAATTTTCTGCTTTCTGGAAGAAGGGAAAAGCACACCCTTAAGTGTCTTAAAAGATAAACGTGGCTCACATCTTCAGTTCTATCAAGAGTCAACTACCAACACACTGTATTCTGTACTAATTGAAATATAAACAGAAAGCTGATAGTAAAAGGATGACTAAAAGATATCCTGATTTAACCTCTTTTCCTTGCCACACAACAGTAACAGTGCTCCAGTTCGCCCATTTGGCACAGCAGATGCTGGAGAAGCTAGTTTCTTCAAAAGTGAATGGAAGATGCCAACAGCCTTATATAACTGCAACCAAGAAAAGACAAAAAGCACTAGCTAATATTTGGTTTGCTCTTTCCACTGGGTTTTCCTGATGCATTTTTGTTTCATCTAATGCATTTCCTGCTATTAATCATGGAACCTGTCCCCCTCAAAAAACAACAAAATATAAAAGAAAGGTAATTTTGAAAATACGTATCTCTAAGTACTGCAGCTACTGCATGCAGCGCAAGGGCAGTAGCTGTATTAGACACTGATTTACAAAACAGAGACAATATGCTGTTGCAGCAAGACTCTGGCCCCCCTCGAGGGACACTGACCTGGGTATTGTTGCTATAGATCACCCTAACACCCATCTGATTGTAGAAGTGAAATTCTGAAACGAAACTCCAGCGCTTCTAAGTTTTATTACAGAATAATAAACTGATAAGGAAAGAAAAAAAACACCAACTTGAAATTAGAGCATAGTCTGGTGAATATTTTTTTTATTTTTTTAGCTAGAAAGACACCAGATTCACTCAAGTACTTCAATTATCTTTTGAAAGCATTTGATATGCATACTTGAAGCCATGATTTTGTAACCAAATAAACTGCATATCTTCATGCAGTAAAACTTGACTGTTCAGCTAGAGTTGACTGTATATGGTAACAACCTTTCATAATCCAAATTATCTGTATTACTACCATACTCAGGAAAAAAGAAATTACATCCCTTTACTGAAAACTTTGTGCTTATTCTTAATTTGTAGAGTTATATACTAATTGAGCAACTTCTTACCTGAAGCCATCACGAGACAAAACCTACTATGTAAGAACTCCTACTACCTCCTGATCATTCTGCAAGTTTCTCTTAGCTTAGTAAAGATCTTTTCCCAAGCTGAATGAATAATTTGAAGTTGCCAGTTTAAATCTTGGGAATATTTTTTTCCTCCTTCTAGACAGAGTTCATCTTCACTTGAAAGGTATTAAATGACACAAAGAGCCAAAATTAACTCTACAGGAGCTGCTTTTTCTATTATTTTTTTTTAATTCAGATACAATTGCAATTTATAGTAGCCATTTAGGATAAAAAAATATTTAAGAAAAGATCTAACAGCAGTTTATCTTTTTCTCTATTTAGAAACTAGATTTGTTTTGTATGCATTCTGTGGTTCAGTTTCTTCCACCTCTACCTCTTCACACCACCAGATTTAAAGATTTTTATCCTGCAGTCTGTTTGTTGGGTTTTTTTAATTTTAACTAGATCTGATATTATAAGACAAATGACACAAACATTGTGCTGCTTAGCATACATATGCCCTACATAGTGTCACCCTAGAAAATAGGGCTTTGATGGCTATGGCTGAGAAAGCAATTTATACGTATAGCATACATAATTATTATGTGCCTAACTAGCACTGCTGCAAACAGATTGTTGCACTGATTCAATAACTTCACTGATGCTTTGAAACCAAAGCTAGAAAAAACACTAAGAGAAAAACAACCAGTGAAAGACTGTACAGGTATTGTCTCAAAAGCTTAAGAATCACAGACTCAAAGAACAGCCCAGGTTGGAACTGACCTCAAAAGGTCATCTGGTCCAACCTTTCATGGTAGAGGGAGACTAAATGAGATTATCTAGCAACCTGTCCAGCTTTATCTTGAAAATCTCCAACAATGGGGACTCTACCATATCCCTGGGGAGGCTGTTACAGTGATTGATTTTTCTCACTGTAAAAAATTTATTTCTTATAACAAGATTAAGCCTCTACGAGTGCAACTTGCACCCATTGCCCCTTGTGGCTCCTTGTGAAAAAAAAGAGCCTCTGTCCTCTAAGCAGCTGCCCTTTAAGTACTGGAATGCTGTGATGAGGTCTCCCCAAGCTTTCTCTTCTCCAGGGAGAACAGACCTAACTCCTTCAGCCTTCCCTCACACTAGGCAGATTCTCCAGGCTTGGGCCCTCCTTTACACCCTCCAGCCTGTCCATGTCTTTTTCTAACTGTGGGGACCAGAACTGGACATGGCACTCCAGGTGCAGCCAGGCAAGCACTGAGTGGGATGATCACATCTCCATTTCTGCTAGTAATGCCCTTGGGGATACAGCCGAAGATCCAGTTTGTCTTTGGTGCTGCAGCAGCACTCTGCTGACTCACATTCAGCTTCTTGTCCACCAGGACCCCCAGGTCCCTTTCAGCAAGGCTGCTCCGCAGCTACACAGATCTGAGCCTGTACTGGGCTCTTTGGTTATGTCATCCGAGGTGCAAGACTTCGCACTTGTCTTTGGTAAACTTCACACAGTTCTTTTTTACCCACTGTTCCAGGCTGTCTGGGTCTCTGTCCTGGGTTAAGCAGAGAGTTAACTTTATTTTTTTCTCTTCTTTATAAATAGATAGCAAGAAGCTATGTTTTGCATTTGTGCTCAGGAGGAGCTGATAAGAATGATGTTTTGTGCTGCTGCCAAGGACAGCAGACCAGGGAAGAAGGACAGCTGGTTGCTAGCCTAGGATTCGCTCTTATGTTAAGATTGAAACTCAGAATAGCCAATAATCTATTCCATAACATACACATCATGCCCAGTATATATGTGAGGACCCTTGCGGTAGATTGTCTCTTTGCTTCCTGGTTCCAGTGGCTTTCAGTTTCAGTCCTCTCTTCTGGCTCCGCATCACTCTCCCAAGGCCTTCCCCCCCTCCTCTCCGGGATCATTAGCTGGAGCCAGATATGGACACTCAGACTGTTATCTCTGTTCCGTGAGTTTTGGGACCCTCCCTCTGCAGGGGGATCATTAGCTGGGGCCAGGTGGTCATTTTCCCCCCACTCCGGTCAGATCTGGGTCTGTGATGCTCAGACTGTTATCTCCATTCCGTGAGTAGCTCGGGGAGCAGTGCACCCCCCTATCTGGGGGAATCGTGAGTGTAGTTCTGGGATTGTTAGCCAGTAACAGGCTGAGTCTTTGGTCATTGGGTGGGGGGCAGTATCATTGTGTATCACTCATTCTCTCCCTTCTCCAGGATCATTGGCCGGGAGCAGGCTGGGCCTTTGGTCATTGGGCGGGGGGTGGGGGAGGCCAGGGGCATATGACAGTATCATGTATCACCCATTTGTACATTTGTATACAGTATTATTTTCAATATTATTGTAGTTTAGTTATTAAATTGTCCTTATCTCAACCCACAAGTCCTTTTTTCCCTTTACCCCAACAACTGGGATACACATTTAGCAAAAGCCACTTGGCTAGTCAACACTAGAGGAGCTGCCAATCAGGCTGGTCCTGCCCAGTCAGAACCTTTATATACTTCCCCTCTAACTCTCTCCCCTATCCTCGGATGGGGGAGGGAATTGTGTGAGCGGGTGAGTGTGGTTTGGTCCCCAGTCAAGGGCTAACCCATCACAGTCTCTCACTTCCAACACCTCCACCTCACCACTCAGTTTAGTGTTATCAGCAAACCTGGTGAGGGTCCTTTCAATCCCATCATCCAGATTGCTTATGAAGATGCTGAACAGTGTAAGGCCCAGTACCTTTCCCCACGTGTGACAAGCTGACAGCCTAAGTAAAAACCACTGACCACCAAGAGATCTTCTGAAATATTTTTAAAATAGTATATTTGCTGCCTCACCAAAATTAACTCCAATTCAATTACATACTAGCAAACTTTATGCAGATAATTCCTTGTGCCATTTTGTGGATGGCGTCATCACACAGGATATAGAAATATTCTCATCATAGTTTAAGAAAATCTACAGTAGGAAACTGTAATTTCACAGTATTGAAAACAAACACATCAATTATTCTGAAGCTTACAGTACTTCAACTGAACTTGTAAAATTTTTTATTTAAAGCGCATGTCAAGACTTCATATTTTCCATATGTGTATGTGTATATATACATATGTAAGTACCATGAATGTACTGAACTTAAATCTTTTCTTTCTAGCCAACTCATTTATTTAATGATGATCTCACATGATTAATGAAGCTTTCCACAGAAAAGTTCTCCTGGAAACCTGTGAAGCACACCTTTGGAAATAATGTAAAAGCCAAACAATAACTGCACGTGAATTTCTTAAAGTAGAAAAACACTACCTACTCAATATGTAAGGCTTATGAGAAGGAGAATTATTTTAGAGATCTAATGAACTTCATTTATTACAACCCTCAAACTATTTAGGTCAACGGAACATTTTAGTGATCTTTCCCCCTTCCCTTCAACGATTACACAACTGGAAACTATGGCAAACAGAAGAGCCTCCCGTTATACTACAGGATTATCGGCTGAGCACTGGACCTTGTAGTTTGTAAGTTTAACTACAGTTTAAAATGCATACATTTTCATTTTTACAGCTTCATACACACGCACAACAAACTTCAAACAGCCATGCAGTACTGAACTTTTTAAGGAAAAAGCATCAAATTTCATGAAGCTCTTCTTAATTTACCTCCAATTTTCCCCCTAGAAAATACAATAAATCCCTACCACACCTTCTGTGCAAAGTTAGAGACCAATGAACGCTATGAACATTAAAAATATCCAAGCTACTAAAAAAGTTAAGGCATTGGGAAAATTTACTTATTATACTGAAGCAAAATAATTTTTAGGCTCATGTACTAATATGCACTAATAGACAGAGAAACTACTTTTCTTTACCTACAAACAGTCTCTTGCAATCATAAGTCTATGTTCAGATAAATTAGTCTCCCCATTTATCTGTGGGAACATCTGTAACTAAAGAAAACACAACTCTAACTCAAAAGACTTAATCTGAAAGCAATGGCTTATATTAAAATACCAGTTTAACATTGCATCTTCACTGGTATGTCATAAACAGACTCACACCTTCCTTTTCACTTAGTTTAAAAATTCTTCTTGTGGAGTTTTTTGTCATCGATATTTGACACGTGTACTTGAAGCTTGATGTCTGCTTTTCAAATACACCATGGTACTACCAGTGACATTTTCCTGCCTCTTAAAAGGAGTACAAATAGCGGCTTGCCTCCACAACATCAAACCCACAAATCAGGGGGGGGAAAAATCTTAGATGCAGGAAATAGAAATTCAAAACAGTCTCACTAAAAGCCTGAAGAAATCAGGAAGCGCTGACTCAAGTCACCATAGGCCAAATAATTCCAACCCCAAAATCATCTTTAATTATAATCTTCTTAATTTCTCTGCCCATTTTGCAAACCTCATATTTATATCTTACAGACAGATAAGGCTTCTTTCTAAACAAAGAGCTTTTTTTTGTTGTTGTTGTTCTTGTACCCTACCACCACCCCATAAGTGAAATCTGTTTTCTCTTCTGCCATCAGGAATATTCAAAAGCACAAAACGACAATACCCCAGCCTGATACTGCACTGATGCTCCCTATTTGTTGATATTTCATTTACTAAGTAGGAGAAAAGAGGATAATATGGTACACCAACTTTGATTTCAACTTCTTTGCCTTTTCAGGCAAGATTTGATTGGTACTTAAACAAGATTAAGTATTTAAACGGAATGAGTGACTTGCCACAATCTCAAAGTTAAATGGATAAACAGTTATTTTTTAAAACTAATAATGAAGTAATTTATGGTAGGCAAATGCCCACTCCATGAGTTTAAGAATTAACTCAAGAGCCTATGAATAGACATAGACAAGATTGGCATTACTGACAGAATCACTTCTTTTGTCATCTGCCCAATTAGTCTCTTCTCTTCCTATCAGAACTTGATTCCTTCTTTGCTGCTTCTGCAGTTGAAGTGAAACAGAAACTAACTGATCTGAACAGTGAAGAACATGGGATCTTGATAACAGGCATCCCATTTCTGTATTAAAAAAATTAAGTGATTCTTGTGTTTTGCAGAGCTGAGGACACAGGTATCTTGCCCAACTTAAGCATGAGCTCTTTTGGTTAATATTGCTTCCACATTCTTCTAGAGGGGGCTTAACCAATAAAACATTTCTATAGCTCTAGTATGGATAAGCCGCACTTCATTATACCTGAAAACAACTTGCGTATCATGATGCAACTCCAAGGCAAGCAAGATCTACAGGAGAATGTCTAATCTTGGGTATGAGCTTTAGCTCAAAGTTGCAAGTTATTGTCAAAAAAAAGACTACTCTGTCGTTTTCTGTTGTTATTAAAAAGCAGTATTGATTCCAACTCCTTTAGGAAAATAAATATATTTTGTGAAAATGTCAGATGACTTCTTAAAGTAATTCTTCAAAAACTCACAGCCATATTTCCAGCATCTCTTTTTGTCGCTGTTGTTTTTTGGGGTTTTTTTCCACTTTTGCTAACCCATCTTTATAAGGCAATTTTTTTCAATTAAATGTAAAGACTTGACTGATAACTCCTCTTGCAGAAGAAAGTTTACCATTTCATCAACTTGTTCCTAAAATAAACCTTTGTTGGATACTGTTTTTTCCTCCCTCAAGATGCAAGTAATGCAGAACAGTGGAATGTACGTTTGCTGATGCTGAAACACACAAGACACAGTTTGATACAGTTAGTCTTTACATAAAGAACCCTGAATTCTGCTGACTGTGGTCCTCCTAACAAGAGTCTTCACAGCTTGTTTCAGAACCACCATGTGACTAGTTCTGAAGATTTCTCCAGTCCAATTTTACATGCCAAAAGCACCTCCAAACACTCTAAGGTCATGCTCTGTCCAGAAACCATATGAACAAAACAGCCTGTGGGGTATAAGAAAAGCTGAAAATAGCCGTGAGCATTTTAGTAAAAGACAGAAGACAAAAGCTCTTCCAGGACGCATACTAATCTATTCTCTATGAAGAGACCCTGGTTTCTTAATGACATCTCTAATTCTAAATTCAGTGTACTTAAAAAAAACAACCCCTCAATCAAAAACCCAACCCAACAATCATACCAATAGTTCAGCCCTTAATGGTAATTTTATTATGTCCGTCACCATCTTTCCTTTGCTAGTGTTGGCAACAACAGCCCCTGTTTCAAAAGCCATAACAACTATTGCCAATACTAGCAGGTCAAAAACTTCAAGTCCTAATAAGTATACTATTTGGCTGACACCATTTTTGGCCTTGTATTCCTACAAAAGTAGATATATAGCATGTAATAGCATGTTTGAATGGTCCCAAACCCACCACAAACCATATCACTGCTTGTTTAATTGCCAACGAACTTAGGAGTAGCTGGAGTTTAAGCAAGAGGACAGCAGCTCACAGAAGATGTATTAGAGCACTAAACAAACTGCTAGGTGAATTGAGGTACCAGAAGAACCTTTCCTCTTTGCAAGGGGAGAATAAATTCTCTCAGCTTAATACTGACAGGATTCTCTGCATGCCAACAATCGAAGCTACTTTCTAAGAAGAGATTAGTACAATAATATATTCGTATAATACGATTCATAACAAAGAAAGGCTTGTGATGCAATTCTATGGTTCCACCTCTAACACTGACAAGAGTGCACAATGTCAACACAAAGTTGTGAGGCAGCACCAGTATTGCCTCTATTTTCAACTACAGCCTCATGTCCTGCATGGTATCATTCTGCGCAACCTGGCACCTGTGAAATGCATGGGGCAAGGAGAACCAGCACAAACTCATTGTCCTGCCTTCAGCCTCACTCACCCCCATCCACTCCTACTGTACTGTCTCCTGGCTGGAGAGGCTTCCTCCCCTCTCAAGTACCTTCACATAGAGAGTCACTCCACACTTGTAGTCCAAGGTCCTCCTAGATCTCAGTGGTGGCATTAACATGCTGGACTCTATCACCCATACTCAAGGAAAACAGTGCTGCTTGTACTGACACCTTGAACTTCAGCTTCTACCACAGGCAGTCTCTCCTCCCTCTTCACCCATCCCCCAGGGACAGGTTCCTGTCCCAAAAGTATCAGAAAGTCTTCCACATTCCCATACCAACAAGAAAGACCCATCCCACCTACTTAGCCTCCCTCACTGCCTGTCAGAAGGAGAACCATGTATTCATACAGATACACAAAACACCATGCTACCAAGGTTCAGAATCATGAAAAACTGAAGTGGTGCTACTGGAGTGTAAAGTGGACATAAGAGCAAAGCATTAACTCTTTTTTTTCCTCCAACAGAAAAATTCTATGTCTCAACTGCAGTCACAAATTAAATTTAATGAGCTTACCAATTCACAGCAGTTTTCCTCTCAGATATGAGCCCTAAAATCTCCAAATCTACAATTGCCTCCCTGTAGAAAGTTCGTTCTGTGGCAGATGCCTTTCAGAAGAAAATTTGGGCTACAAAGAGGGTCACCAAACAAGTTAACAGGGACAAAACACCTAGAGAACTCTCCAAATGAATACAAAATGAGTACTGATGACGTTTCTGTTTAGTTTTGGTGAATTTTCTTCTGTACTATGAAGCATAAACCAAGCAAATGTACTGCTGAGAAGTGGAAAATCACAGGTTGCCTGGAGAGGTGGTGGAGTTTACCTCCTTTAAGATATTCAAAAGCCACCCTGGGTAACCTGCTCTACTAAGTGGCCCTGCCAGAGCAGGGGGTTTAGACAAAACGGTCTCCAAATCCACTCATTCTGTGAAATAACCATCACTTCCAAAGTAACTGATTTAAAGAGAAGAAACACTCTCTCATTTTCTTTAGCAGCTTCTAACCAAAATATGAACATAAATAACCTGTTTTTATCTCAAGATCTCAATTTTCTTGGAATAGTTAGCATAGCATCATCATCACTGCCCAATACGAGATGAATGCCCTGATCATCGTTTCCCATTCACATTTTCCCATTTGAAATAACCATTACGGCTACAATACAAGTCCTACTAACCATCTTCTGAAAAATATAACTTGCCCAACCACAAAACAGGATAAAATTTCCTAGCCAAAATCTCCTGATGTCAGGAGAAGCTTCTGGCCTCTTCTTCTTTGGAAGGTGCATTCCAGATACCATACTTAATTTTGTATAGTCAGAGCATTGGGGTTTTTTTGCCATTATTTATTTGCTAAAAAAGAAGCCAAGCCTCCACAGAAACAGTATTTTCATAGCACTCAGTGACTACATGGGAAAAAAGGCATCTTGTCTTAGTGCACTTTATATGTGGATATCTAACATCAATAGACTCTATCAGGAAGTAGGAGTTTTCCTCTGAATATATTCATACCTTTGAATTTAATACATCTGAATACAGTGCAACACTATCTGAATACTATGCAGCTTTCTAGAGAAAAAAGATAATGACATAATTAGCCAGTATTTGCATAACTATTAGAATTCAAGGATTTCTTAGTTATTTTTTTAAAGTTAGTATTACGACTTATGAAGTTCTGCAGGAAAAAAACACTATGTATTTCATTCGTGTTTCCAGATCAATTAGAAGTTCTGTAGATCAGACACACACAAGCTAGAAACACGTTTATGCAGTTCCAATCTGCAGTCCAAAACAAAACCTTAGTTTGTGTAGTATTTTCTATGAAGGTTTCCAAGCATCAGGTCCATCTCAGACCACACAACTGAAAAAAACAAGAAAACTTTCACATATTTCTCAACTCCATAAAAGAAACAGAAAAAATGAATGCATATAAGAAATGTAAGCATAAAAGCTGACATAAAGAAAACAACAGCTGTATTCAAATTAGGACCTATTAACAAAGGGATCTTATGTACTGTCCGCATGACAGTTTGTATTGTATAAATATTGACAGGGAGTGGCAATCTTTCAGGTAGTCAAAGCCAATCCTTTACAAGACTTTGAGTATCAGAATAGACTTTGACCTGTGCTCCAGTTAGAAGCTGGTACCGATCCTGCAATGGTTCTCTCCTAGCAACACAGGCAGCTAACCAGACCAAGCAGCTTGCTGCTTGTCTAGACAGTCTAGAGCACTGTAACTAAAGATGCACCACAGCATGTTATACTCTGATGATGCTGTCTGGATATCCATCAATACTGAAACGCCCAAGAAGAAACCTGACTAGAGATTAGACTACAGGAGAGCCAATCATCTCAGCAGAGCAAAACACTTTTCTTCTTCGCAAAAATCCAAGTTTCAGCTCTTGTTCAACCACTGTTAATTCGGGTGTTTTTTCAGCAGACTACCGAGAAAGCTATAAGACGGTATTATTTGCATTTGTTTTAAATCAGCTGTAACTGGATGTTGCCTGCATAGCACTTACAGTTTTACCAATATTGTCTTGCCATCCTTCTGGCTTTATTGCTGCTTGAATGACTGGACAAATTAAGGCAGAGATAGAATAGTTTTCAACCATTCTTTAATTTTGTTCTCAAAGAAGGAAGTTCCCTTTTTCAATATCTCCATTTGGAACTGCAATTTCTTCATGACAAAGGAGTTTCAATAAATAGCATCAAGCAACATCCACAAAAAAAAAAAGTTTTTAATTACATGTTTTGGGACCTCTCAAATTCAAGATAAACATCCTGTATGGAGACAAACATCTCAGTATTCTTTGGTAAGAGACCTAAAAAAAGCTTTTTATTTTTATGTAGTACCAATGTCCTAGGGAATTCTGCTAACAACAACTGTGAAGCCACCAATATCATCTGCTCAGAGTGCTTCTAAATATTGAGTTCTTGATGAGTGGCTCCTGAAGCTATCACTGTCCTCAAAGTCAAAGATTTACAGACCAACAGGGTGATTTTCAATTTGTCCAACAAACAATTCCAGGTGTTTCCCCTCTTCCTTCCCACCACCCCCAAAAAAACAAAACACTCTGCAGTCACCAGGGAAAAGGACATTGTTTACAAATACTTTTACTTGATAAAAGCATTTATAATCTACTACACAGTTTCGTGGGGGTTTTTTTATTCTTCTTGGGGAAACATGTCTTAACATCATCTTTCCATTACCATTCTTGATTAAAACTTTTTACAGAAAAAAAAATTACATTCTTACAGCCTCTAGTTTTACGAGCAGAACTGGCTAAGTTAACTACTATTCCTGTATAAAACCATACACTGGAATGAAACACTAACATTTTGACAGCCCCACCATCTCTACTGTTAACTCTCTACAAACTTACATAATATTAAAGATGTCTTCGAAGAGATGCAACCTGAAATGAGAATCTACCAAGTTACTGCATTTCCAAAGCCAACTTACAGTTGCATTTAAACTTTGATCAACATACCAAGTTAAATATTTCATCATTAATTTCATATCAACCTATATACTTCATAATTTGTAGTGATGAGCATGCAATGTTTAACCTGCAATTATAATCAGATTATTTGCAAATAAAGCTTGGATATGTTAACTTGAAGACACAGAATTGTATTTCTAGGTCAGCCAGAAGTCTTATTTTACATCTAACTACAGAATCACTGAATGGTTTGGATTGGAAGGGACCTTTAAAGATCACGTAGTTCCAACCCCCATGGCCATGGGCAAGGCCATCATTCACTAGATCAGACTGCTCAAAGGCCCAACCAACTTGACCTTGAGTACTTCCAGGAATCCACAACCTCCCTGGGCAATATCTTCCACTGTCTTACCACCCTCACAGTAAAAAAATTTCCTTCTTACATCAAATCCAAATGTGTTCTCTTTCAGTTTAAAACCATTGACCCTTGTCTTGTTGCTACAGGCCCTGGTAAAAAGTCTATCTGTGTCAGAAAAGAGAGATAGTCAGATATTCTCTCAGAATATCTCCAAGTGCTTCTCTTCAGGGTTGCTCTCAATCCACTATCCTCCCAGCCTTTATTTGTGCTTGCGATTTCCCCAACACATGTGCAGGACCTTGCACTTGGCCTTGTTAAATTTCATGAGGTTTCCACAGGCCCACCTCGCAAGACTGTTAAGGTCCCTCTGGATGGGATCCCTTCCCTCCAGCATGTCCACCACACCACACAGCCTGGTGTCGTCCGCAAACTTGCTGAGGGTGCACTTAATCCCACCATCCATGACTCCAACAAAGACATTAGGCAACACTGGTCCCACTACCAACCCCTGTAACACTTGTCACTAGTCTCCACATGGACACTGCAACTATTTGAATGCGACGATCCAGCCAAATGCTTTGCAGAAGTCCAGGATACTGCACAACATCCTTGTCTCTAAACTGGAGAGATGTAGATTTGACAGGTGGAGCACTTGGTGGATAAGGAATCTTGCTTCCACCCACCCTCTGTAGGCTTCCTTTTTGTCTGCGAGTTTGTCCAGGAGCTCCTTGCTTATCCATGCAGGACTCACAGCATTTTTGCCTGACTTCCTCTTCCGAGGGATGCCTGATGCTCCTAAGCCTGGAAGAGGTGATTCTTGAATATTTACCAGCTTTCTTGGGTCCCTCTTCCCTCCAGGGCTTTATGCCATGGGACTCTACCAAGCAGATCCCTGAAGAGCCCAATGTCTCTCCTGAAGTCCAGACTAGTGAGTTTGCTGTGTGCCCTCCTCGCTGTTCTGAGGATCTTGGAACTCCAGAATTCCATGGTCACTGCATCCCAGGCTGCCCTTGAGCTCCACATTCCCCCCCAGCCCCTCCTTGTTGGTGAGAACAAGGTCCAGCACACTCCAGGAACCTCCTGGCTTGCATATGCCCTGCTGTGTTGTCCCTCCAACAGACATCAGGGTGCTTAAAAGTTCCCCATGAGGACCTGGGCTTGTTAGCATGAAGCTGCTCCTAGCTATCTGTCTACAGAGGGCCTCATCCACTTGTTCTTCCTGGTAAGGTGGCCTGTAGCAGACCCCCACTATAATGTCACCTGTCCCTGCCCTCCCTTTAATCCTGACCCATAAGCTCTCTGTCAGCTCCTTATCCACCTCCAGGCAGAGCTCCACGCACTCCAGCTGGTCACTGACACTGAGGGCAACATCCCCTCCTCATCTCCCTGCCTCTCCTTCCTAAAGGATCTGTATCCCTCCATTCCAACACTCCAGTCACAGGAGCCATCCCACATCTCTATGATGCCAATAAGATCATAGCCCTGCACATATGCACGTGTCTAAGTCCTCTTGTGTATTCCCCATGCTACATGAGTTTGCACAGAGGCATTTAAATTGGGCCCCCAGTGAAGCTGACTTAAGTGGCTGGAATTCCTTTGTGCTCTCTGCAGGTGCTCTCCTGATGACCTCTGGTCCTTTACCAGGCTCTGGGCATCTACTGCTGGCACTGACATCAAACTGGTAGGAGTGGGATGGATTGAGGTTCCCCTCCCCAACCAACTTTAGTTTAGAGCCCTCTTCACCAGGTTGGCAAGCCTATGACCGACAATGTTCTTCCCCTTCTCTGACAGATGGACCCCATCAGCCCCCAGTAGATCAGCTTGCTCAAAACAAGTCCCATTGTCTGAAACCTGGTCTAAGTAGCCGAAGCCCTGTCTATGGCACCAGTTCTGTAACCATTTGCTGATTCAGCAGATTCAACTGGCCCTTTCAAATCCCATCCCTTTGACTGGGAGGATTATCTGCACTCCAGAGTCCCTTACCACCTCTCCCGGTGCTCTGTAATCCTTCTTGATACTACTCAGACTGCTCCAGGCTGTATCAGAGCTGAGAGAGCACCAAAAAGCATTTTCATGAAAATTTACTAGTTATTTTTGATTCAAAAGCACAGGTAGCTTCAGGTCAAGGTGCCCCCCACCCATTCATCTGTTACACCCTTCCCTCTCCACTCTCCAAAAACCGGAAGCCCATAAATGCCAGGGATTTAGTAAGAAACACAGAGGAAAAAGAAATCTGTTTTATTCCAAAACCATTGTAGAAGTACGCTCATTGAATACTACTTTTCACTGTTTAAAACCATTAATGAGGCACTAAGCTCAAGTTAATAGCTAGGTACTTACATCGCCTTTGGCTCTACTTAGCACACCTATGGCATTCATCAGCATCTGATCATTGCAAACCCTACAGTGTGACTACATATCTAACACAACCTTCACAGTCTTATTAGGACCGTAGGACTCCTAGTACCTGATATTTTGAGAAAAAGCACTGCATTATGCTGTGCCACATGATTTACGCAGAACTGGGGCTTCGGCCTCCTCATGGCTCATCAAAAAAGACAGTCTATCTATGATTTTCCAGCCTAATACTAAACTAAGTTCATGGAAGCCCCAAAGAAACAAATTTAGGTACAGACAATTGCAACTTAGTCCGTTTTCTTACTCTGTTCTTATTGCAGTTGCATAAGAGAAAACAGGAAAAATAAACACTTCTCCCTCCTGCACCTCAGCTTATGAATCTCCTTCCTGCAGCATGTAAATTGAAGTCATACAGTCCTCTGTTGTCAGCACTCTTCTCCCACACCTTCCTGAAACGGTAACACACCTTCCTTTGTATCAGCCCACTCACCCCATCTTTTCTTAGCGTTCTCATACTACTTCACATATAAATTCAGAATCTTTCTAGCAAACAGAAACTAGCTTATGATGTTTACAAAAACCAAAATGGTTGCAAAACTGATTTAAAGGTTATTCCATATCTGCCTTTTAGTCTACAGGGACTACAGACTGATGGGGAAGAAGAGTAACAACAGAAGCAAAACAAAGTAAAGCCAAAGATGATAAAACCGTCCTAAGAGAAGCTAACAGCATTGCTGAGATTTTTCTTCACATGACCAAAACCCAAAGTCAATTAATTCCTGAATCCAAAAGAACTCCAGCATTTTAACCCTACATATATATATATAGAATATCAGATGCTGAATTTAAAGTGTCTGTGTATCAGTCATTAATATTACCACCCAGACAGTTAGCTAACAACTTTGCTCAGGAAAAGTGAAAGCAATTATAAACAACATAAATTCACAACCTTAGTCAGAGGAAAAAAGGTTTTTAGATTTAAAAGGTTTTATAAAAAAGGAGGATTTTTAAAGGTTTTTTAAAAACATAATCTGATCATAAAAACATGATTTTATTTTAAGTGTACCAGCCCTAGAGCCTGAGAAGTCTCCTTCTTTAATTAGCCACTGTGGGGAGGGGAATGGCATGTCCATCTTAGAAGATATTTTAATAATATATTCTAATAATAATAAATATTAGTTGTTAATAAATAT
>VZTO01001387.1:1948-47421 GCA_013400615.1 Syrrhaptes paradoxus
TCACACAGCCAGCGAACAGGTTGGCAGTTTGATTTTATCGAGGCACTGGATTCTGTGACCACCACAGGTCCACTGTATATTTTTAGTGGATTTTTTTAACCCCTCTAAATTATCAAATTTCCTACATATCTCATTCTCTCTTTTCATACTGGGACCCTGCACAGTCCATATATCCTAGCATGTAACAAAACAACATCCCTTCTAGAAATGAGATGAAATATCACCCAAATAAGTGAGGTCAAGATCTTCTCCAGGACAGCAAACTCTAGAGGAAGCAGGTAAGAGCAGCCCTAATCCAGGCTGTTTGCAGAGACCAGAACACACATCTCCTATTTTGCAGAAGTCTGCTTGCCACGACTGAAAAAACAAGGAGGAGAGTGAAAACTGAAACAGAGGAATAGAAACCAAAACTAGCAAGAGCAGAAATGAAAGGGCAAAGAACAAACTCTATCACAGAGTTAAGGCAGAAGAATAAAAAAACTTGATTAAAAAAGTGAGAATACATACAAGTATTGAAGTATTTGTTAAGCCTGAACACTGCTAATCCTCACTTCTTCCCTATCCATTCTCAACATTAGCAGCTGCTTATTAAGATTATTTTTTAAGGTCTGAATCTGACTTATCACAAATACATATGTACTGCTTGCCATTTAGTGTAATTTGACAATGGACATTTCATGCTGATGCCCGATGTAAACAGTAAGATGTTTTTGACTACAAAAATCCCCACAGCATAGCATAACCTGCCTTCAGCACACCACCAACCTGATTATACTTTCATAATACTTTTAATCACTTTAGTTAATATTAGATGCATTAAAACGTGATGCCCTAGACTATTAACTTTACACTCACAACAGATGTAACTCCCTATTATGTCCACAACTCTTCAAACGGGGAATTTATTTTTCTTTTTGCAGGGGCCTGATCCAAATCCACCCTAAGTAAATGTACCAACTTTTATCGATCCACTGGGCTTGCCATTAAGACATCAGGGAACTGTTTTGGAGGAATTACCTAAGGAAATTGTAAATATATCCCATTATTTTGAAATGTTGCCAAATGTGGATTGTTTGAACTATTTACTTCATGGACCAAGTAAGTTCAAATAGTGTCCACAAAAGCTATCTTGAATATATTTGCTCCATACTGGCTGTGTTTTCTCTTCTCGTTGGAGGAAAATTAGTCTTGATCATACTAAGGTAAAAAATATGTGAGTACACTTTGTTTCAGCTCAACTTAACTGGCAGATCTCTTTCTCTAAAGGCAGGCATGCTCTTAGAACTTTTTTTTTTTTTAAGATAATATAACTCTTCAGTAACATCTGAAAAAATTCAAAAGGGTAGAAAAAACACAGCTGCAGAAACATAAAACTAGCTGACATCTTGAAGCAGAAAAAGTGTTGTGCCACCTCCAGTAATTTGCTTATAGCACTTGTCCCATCTACTGTCAGATCCTGTTAAAGTAATAAAAATATTTCCATTTTTTTACCCTTTGTGGTTGTGGAGAACATGAATGCTATTTTAATACCTGAATGCAGAGAAAACCTCCTAAATTACTGTTTTTAAGAGCCTGTGATTTCAGGGAGAGAGTAGGAAGGGGACTAATCAGAGTTCAGGACCACACAGAACAGCCTGCACCAAAGCCCAGCAGATTCAGACAGAAAGCTGAGCTTGTTTACAACCAGACTAACGGCTTACGGTCAGCCCCAAAAGCTAAAATTCTGCCAAGAAATCTGCACACCGGGCGAGTCCTGCTGGATCTGTTGCTGACATTAGCTTCAAGAACAAGTAATTTTCAGGTGCATGGAGGATCTTAGATCTAAGCCTGAGGCAGCAAGCTTTCTGTACAAACAGCACTAGAAAGTATCTTAACTAACTTACTTATAAACCTCCCGTGAATTCTAAGTCATAATAGTCCCTTATTTTAATTGATGTGAATGTTAAAAAGTGATCTAAGTTAGCAGCTCCAAACTTACCTTTCATACACAAATACTTCACCTTCTGCACCTAAAATATTATTTTCTACACAATATTTTTCCAAAATATTTTCCAAAAACACTCAAGTGCTTATCATTCATGAACACACATGTGTTTCTGTATACTTATCAATGTTGAAAAAATTAAACTACTGGCAAATTTTGTACGGTATACTATGCAAAATTATAATAAAAAGAATATTCCTAAACAGGTATTGTGAACAAAATAACTAAAACCACAAAATATTCAGAAGGCTCTGGTTTATAGAAGTTTTAAACCAAAATAAGAGATTCTAGCAAAATACACATACCTGGGGGTGTTCTGCAAAATCTCAAGTAATGAACACTTACGTATTAACGGAACACAAGTGTTTGACAAACCATATGTGCAAGCATAACAAATTAGTGTCTGCAAAGGACATCTGCATAATCAAACAAACTGAACACAAAATGATCAAATTTACATACAGGAACACTTTTTTTAAAAAATCTGTCCTGTAAGGTTTGTGCTCATGTTGCCTCAGATACAAAAGAGCCTTTTAATATCCGATGAAGTACAGCAAATGGACATTCCCATACCCAAGCTGTTTCATTTAGGTTCACAGGGAAGCACTGATAAAGTATCTTCTGCAAGGTTACCTGTATTTTAAATTCCTTACCGACTCTGCTCTGTACATTAAGTAACTTTTTTTTCTTTTGCACATACAGCCTGGAAAGCCCAGCTATGGGAGAAGGCATTTGAAAGGCACAGCTCTCCTTGGGTTCTTAGCACAAGTGCACAAACTTTTGTTTCACCGTGCAGTTGCTGATTGATGGGATGAAGGACAGAACAGCTGAAGACTTGATTAAATGTTTTTACTGCATTTTCCACTTTGGCAAATACAGCAATTACACAGCATTTTACTGAAATCCTAAGAACACCCATTCCTCAAAGTTTTGGCTCAAATAAATGACTTTCACTTCAAGATCAAAAAACCCCACCGTCTACTTTAACTAGGCACAGGAGCTGCTTTACGAGATTCGATCACTGTCGTAAATCTTTAGTAGCGCTAGAACACTTTATCTCTAAAAGCAGAGACCTCTCTGTCCAGTCTCCTTTCAAAACTCACGACAGTCTATTTTTCCAAAGCTACAATTCTGTTGTTTTTACTTTGCTTTCCCAAATTCAAGGCAGAATCTTGCCCAGCAACACCTGAAAGGATGAAGAAGGACCTACCTCTCCTGGCTCACGTTCCCGTAGGTTCAGCTATGCTACATTTCCAAAATCTCATCCCCTGCACCGCCCCCACCAGCTTCGCCTCCCGCAAAGAGGTTTCCCACATGCTGCAGGCAATAACACTCCTCCGGGAATGTCCAAACGGCAAATCCAACGATCAGTCCTTTTGCATTCTACGAGCACATGATCCCTGCAATTCTCCCGTAGCCTTTCCTCCCTCTCTCTGTGAGCCCGCAGAATGCAACACTGACAGTCGTTACATCTCCTCTTCTCTAAAATTGAACAGTCTGGGGAAATTTCTGTATCGTGCTCACCGATAAAAACTGAGCAGCAGAGACCAAAGAGAAGCGTGTCATGCACACGTGCACCTGCAGCCTAGCATGCAGCTGGGAGCGCTAATTTTAGACTCCCAAGATTTGAATGTTCCTGTAATTACATATTAAACACGTATTAAAGCAGACATCGAAGCATTTAGTTAAATTCTTTGTATACTAATTCATCTACACACAATTAATCTTTTGGAAAATCTAACACAAAACATATGTCAAATTGTTAATTCTGAACTATTAACCAGGTTTTGCAAGTTTTTTGTACAGGATACAACATTTCAGTGAGCAAGTTTACAGAAGATAATCTGTAGAAAGACTGATTAATAAGTTTCTCAATGAAATACAAGTAGTATATTTAAAGCTTTTCAGCTGATGAAAAAGTCTCCCCCCACACATTGTCTTCTGTTACATCAGGTTTTCATCAGCAACTTGAACAAAGTCAATCATCTGCAAAGACTATTCCCATTTACTCATGAATGAGTTTTCAGAGTTGCAGATATTTCACATTTCTCCAGCCCATTTGTATAATATTATGAGCATACAATTTGCGATATAGGAAATCTTCAAAGTCATGCATTATTTTTAGGTGACATGATCTCATCGTGCCACTGCTGTACTTTAGGAAAGTCGTCAAATTACTATTTACGTTTTTGTGTCAAAAAGACCCCTACTTGTTACACATCTAACCCTAAAATAGCTTAAGGAACCCTCAAAGTTGAACTTAGCCTTGAAACTATGACACAAACATTAAATAGAAGTCAGGAAATGAAAAACTTGGAGTTTACACAGTAAAATTAAAATCTAGGCTAATTCAATATGAAAGTGTACACAAACACTTCAGTTATTATGCAGAAAAACAGGGTCTATTACCAGGCAGGGAAAGTTCTGGATATGCAACGAGTCACAAACATAGCCTCAATTAATATTAAACAGATATTCCGCAGAATAGTCTAAATTGTATCTGAAGTCACATACGCTAAAGCGTGCTACTATTACGAATTGTTTTAACATCAACAGGTTTGGTGCTTTTCTCCTCTGTTACACACAGCACTCTGTGTGCTTTGCAGCAGCTGTACTTTTGCAGTAGGAAAAGGGAAGTTTGTTTTATTTAAATCTAAACTCACAGTTTACATAAAGCTGCTCATTGCAGCAGAAGTATTTTGATACATCGTGACTGCAAATGGTGAACATGTTCCAAGCTCCTCACTCTCTCCCATCTCCTATCTAGATATACTTTTGAGGGAAAAAAAAAATGGCATGTGTGTTTTTTGCCATCTTTCTCTATGTAACTGTCCACATCACAGAAACACAACCGAGCGTTGGCTGTACCTCAGCGCCCAGTAACTGAGGAAGTAGCGTGGTAACAACCGTTCACTTTTAGATTCACACATTTTCTTACCAAGTGAAAACTGGAAGAATACAACATACCCACGATTGTGTATCTTTTGTGATAGGAGAATAACAAGAAGACAGAATAACATTAAAAAATACTAATCAAAAAAGTGACATCAGAAACATCACTCTCTAAAAACCCAAACTTTTTCAAAGAAAAATGAGAACTAGAGAGAGTTATGTATCTCTTGTATGATGGCATTATTGCAATCCTCATATTAAAAGCATCATCAGTTAACACATTATTTTCCCTGCTACAAAAGACACACGTAACGCTCGTCTCTGAACCTCTCCTACCCTCTTCCCTGCAGCTCGCCTGTGACAGCAGCACAGCACTATTCTTTAATGGTGCAAAGACAATGCATCTTTGCACAAAGAATACTCTGCATACATTTTACATTGTGCACCTGATACCTGAGGGAGCAAATCAGCATATGCAAAAAAAAAAAAAAAAATTAAAGGAAAATAATAGTGATGACCTGTCAACGGAATTCTATTTCAGTATTTTCTTTTATTAGGCAACCCAACCACCTAAAACCACCCCACCCCTGCCACTCCCATTCTCCATGCACTGGAACATCCACTTCAAAAATAAGACTGTTTCAATCACGTCTAATATAGCTATAAGGAAACTGATGCCTGTCGATTTTCACATATCAACTTACATTTCCGCACTCCTCTCAATTTGGCAGGCGTTATCAGTTTTTCCATTAAAACTTACTTCCTTTGCTTTACAGATTTACTAGCAGATTATTTGATACAATTAAAAAAAAATAGGCAAGTTGCACAGCAACAGGCATATAAATGTGCTATAGTGAAAAATCCCAACAGTACTGTGATATTTAATAAGATTAAAAGATAAAGTGGAAAATAAAACAATGTTTTTGTTGTTATAGCGCAGTAAAAGAGCTAACCCACTTCTTATATATTTGAACACACATGTAGTGACACAAAGGACTTTAAACTTGGCCACTGTATACCTTTAGACAAATACATGTGACTGAGTATTTCAATTATCTACCTGAGGAACCGGTAAACCTTAAAGTCTTTACTTCTCACAAATGATATGTTCCAGCACATAGAGATCTACAGTTGTCAGAGCTTCCCTTCCAAGAGGGGATCTATCTGTTCAGAAGCGTTAGGCTTTAAACCAGTGCTAGCTGTGCTCTGACACTCAGTTATATTAACTAACCAGGTAAGCATGCTGTTTGTTATACAACACAAACCCATCAAGAGGGGTTCAGGCTGAACTAGAAGTGAATTTTTTTTATTGTTGTGGAATTTCATATTTTTCTAAAGAAGTAGTTTAGATTTTTGCCTTCACACTTCTTTCTTTTAGAATAAGCCCATCACTATCCTTATTTCAACATGCATTTCTTCACTGTTAAGAGTGATTTGCCTTATTTTAGGAGCCCGCCCTCAGAAAATTTTCCAGAATTCCATCTCCAAACATTACACGTAAAATACATGGTACTTGCTACAGAATAAAAAAAGACTTTGAAAACTCAGAGTGAACAAATCTGTACTAGGTATTGTTCTTCCATCACTGGAACTAGTTCTCCTCTACTGAAATCGTCCATTTCACACTTAAATACAAACAGGTTGGGAAGAATTGCAACTTTTAATATTTTTTAATTTAGATTTATTAAAAAAAAATGAAGACAACTTAGATCATATTATACACGCAGAGGATCTGAAAGGGCTGACATACTTTAAATTATTTCTTCTGCTCTTTCATGGCCTGGGCCTCTACAACATAACAAGAACACCAGCCCACCTGTGATGTACGTGGAAGGTAGTAATACCTACAGCAAAACAAAACAAAAGGGAAGGAGAGAAGAATTTCCTCAGACACCTTAACATACTGATTTGGTTGGTTTGGTCTAACTCACTTTTTTTAGAGATTCTTCTAAGACTACTGCTCTCCTCTGGTCCCTCTGCAGCTCCCAGCGCTTGTCACACTTGGGAGATGGGATATGGATACACATGAACGGACCTAAATACGCAGGGGGAGGGGGAAAAGGAACTTCTTTTCCCTTTTGTAAGGCAGCTAGGAAGAAAAATGCTCTGCTCTTGAGAATAAAAGTACTGAATTGGGCATTAATTTTAATTTTTAGACATCTCATGTCAAGAAGGACATAAGAATAAACCAGATTATACAAGCAGCAAGACAGAGCAAGTCACCCTTACGCAGATACAAGATTACACATTTTCCGTGTATGACTGTGCAAGCGGTTTCCCGCAGCCCCCGAGAACCCCACAGACCTCGAGCAGTGGTCCCAGTGCACTATGTTACAAGACTAGGCCTATCTGCAAAGGTCTGTAGAGATGTCACAGAAGACATGGAGTCAGTATTAAGAAAGAGGCACAGCAAAGAACATACGGAGCTGGTATTTTAAAGAAGACACGGAAAAGAACATTTCAGAGCACTAGCCAACTGCCCCTACATGACTCAGGATGACAACAGTAAGATTAAATAGGTAACAGAAAATTGAAAGGTAAACGGGATCCTTTGATACTATAACAAGTTTGTACAGTTTACCACCCTCCAGTATGCTGAAAACAAATAACACATCCACCTTCCTAAAGCAGACAAAAGATAACTACTGCAAACATGTCTAGGATAACAAAACCCTGGTTTACTACAGAAGCGGATCCTTTGCCAGACGCAGCAGTTGCATGCACATGAATTTCAGGTCCTAGGCTGAGGTCTTCAGCTCAAACCCGCCTGAAGTCTTCGGCAATCTCTACTGGTGCCTATCCAGGGTAGGCAGGAAGCCAAAGCCGCTGCTGCCAAACTTGTTGAGCCAGTCTTCCCAGCGCTGGCCCACAATGCACCGCTTTGTGTTTGGAAATTGCTCAAAAGCTTTTGCTTCCAGCAACAGTGCAGAGCACTTGGGGAGAGATGCCAAAGGAGTCCAAGAAAGGGTATCGCGGGGCCACCAGAACAGTACGGACACCCCAAATGCTCCTGTCAGTTGGTGACATCACCCTAAATCACCGTGATGATGGATGACACGGCACTTCCCATGAAGCTCAGATCTCACAACACTGCTCCTAGGAGTGCAGGAAAACTCTTAGCGTGATTAAACTATAAATAAAACTGCTGATGCTGCACCTTACCATCATGTCTTCCCATTTTACAATACAGAGCACCATCTATCCAGACTGTGATTTTGGTCCCTTCGCAGGACAGGGGCCTTCCTCCGCATCATTGTGGTTATCCATGATGACTCTGGGTGGTGTCAGGAGGACAGGGAATTGCAGTGCTGCACAGAGAACCCTTTTCTCTTCCCAAGCCGTTGTAAACAAGCCTCAGACAAGACACACTGACAGCACACTGAAGATTTTACTCCTGTGCTCTACCTACTCTGCAGATAAAAATAGCATTCTTATCTCCAAGGCTATCAAGCCAACACTTCAGATCATTAAATTCAGGCCACAAAAACAACAGAAGAGACTTGTAAGTTTTATTCGAGCAATGACATAGTGCTCTATGCCCCTACATTTCAGGGCACAAGCTGATCATCAGGCAGAACCAAAAGGAAATCTCCCAAACAAGGGCCAATGAGTTTTGGACTTCTCCAAACACTTCAGGGAAATAGCGGTGTTGAAATAGCCAGGCAAAGCAAACCAAGTCGGCTGGCTATTAAAGCAGGTCCTAGAGAAGGAACAACAGATAAGGAGAGGGCTCTGCCCAGCCTAGATACAAAACATAATCAAACCTTATCAGGTATAGTTCATATAGGTATATATAGGTGTATATATAGAGATGCATCTCTCTCAACAGAGCAGAACAGGCACATTCAAGCACAGGTTCCGTGTTTTAAAAAGCAAATTTTCTGAAGAAAACAACCTGAAAACCAAAATTATATTCCTCACAAACCAAAGTCCAGCAAAGTCTTTGAGCTGTCAGAGGCAAGTTAAACTCCTTTAAGACATTTCTAGAGTCATTCCAATTGAACAGGAATGAAGCAGACAATTTTAACATTTCCTAGGAAAAGTAGGAAAATTCCTAGGAAAATTTATTATTTTGAGAGCTGCTTTCCAAATTATTTTACATGGCTGTCTCAGTAAGACAACACTCGCACTGTCTGACTACTGGGAACACTTTTCATTCCTTTGACATATCCACCAAAAATACAGCCAGTTACCCCAAATCTTTGCAGAGTTTGAGGCATCTGGATATTCCACACTACTATAGATTTGTTCTGAAGGGATAAAAATATTTGGCATGGCTCACATTTACATACACTGTATAGATGATGTCTCTCTCTCCTTTCAGCATTATTTGCAACAGCCCTCCAATAAGAGATAAAAATAAATCACACCATAACTCTTCCTCAGCAGAGTAACCCAGATCCAAATGGTATTGTCTCCACCTCACAAAGTTACTGGGAACCACCTTGGGAATTTCAGTAAAAGAAACTTTTCATTTCTATTACTTGGCCTTTTGACATAGCTAATTACTGAAAATATATTAAAAAAAAAAATACCAACCAATATGTTAAACATAAACTATTTCTTACTTGCTGTTTAGTTTTCACAATACACTACTTATAATAATCCTGATTTATACTCCAGTTATTCACTGATACACCTCTAACACTCAAAGACCACCAACATACAAGACCTAATATGCTACACAATCATGCAGGTAGGCACGTAAAAAACAGGATCAGGTTCACTCTGAAAAGATAAGTAATCAAGTACGGTCCAATAGAGTCTAGGATTACCTGACCAAATATGTGCCGGAAAATTCAGTATCTTCTTTAAGCAACCATCACCTTGTTTTGGAAACAACTCTGAAGTTAGAATGCAACCATTATTTCACAAAAGTTTCGCTCAGCAGAGATGGAGAAGCTGCTTAATCCAGCATCACTGGGAGGAAACAAAAAGGTTGTAGAACCACACCCTAGCTGTAAACTGATACAGATTTTCTCCCGTATTTTAGCCTCAAACAATAGCCAGAGGGTGTCATTCAGGCTATATACACCTTGACAAAGCAATGGCTACAATATCTAGGGACTAACAATTAAAATGTTTGCATAGCCAAGTACCTCTCTGCCGGCTGTCTGATCACAAGGTTGTAGCGTACGTGGCTGTCTCTGGCTGTCTCGAACACGCAAGCTCTCGCGCCTGCCGAGCCCCATAACCTGGTCCTGTGTCCTCCCTCCCGTCACTAGCAAAACCCTTGTTGACTTCAGTGGCTCATGACAAGACCTCACATCCCCAGACAGCACTTAATAAGCTGGCAGAACTCCAAATTTCCCACTGACAACATGTACTACGTCATTTATGCAGTCAATGAAAAAAAAACTCTAGACAGAAAACTGAATTTATGAAGGGTAAAATACAACAGAATTTGACGTTAAAGGAAAACAAACATGCCATTTACTGTGTATTCAGCATATTATTTGCTTTTCAAACTTAACTCTTTAAAGCTTCTACACCTCATTTTAACGTAAACTGCTATAGGACTTTCAGGCAACCACATCAGTGTGAAATTGTCCAACAAACTTTCTTGCAAATAAAACTGTAAGAGCTCTAGATTTCAGAACAAAAGTGAACATCATGGACCTACAACCTCAAAGCTGTTCCCCATTACATTTTAGCCCTTCAGCTGCTTTGCATACATTTCTTCAGTGCCAGCTGAGAACACCGTATTTTCTCTTACGCTACAAACAGTTGACGAAAGATGCAAGTCCTGCTTAGCCACAGAAAAGCAGATTAAGAACACTACGTAAATTTTCTGGCTGTTATAATCCCACCAGGAGAAAAGAGGCATAACCAATTATCCCTTCCACCTTTGAGTATCAATGAAGCTTGTCTAGGGCTACACTGAAACTATCAAAAGTCAAAATCAGGACAAGGGTGAGCTTGTAAATAAATGATCTTTCTCCTGGGAAAACAGGTTACCACAAAACAGTGTCTTCCACAAGGGCTGACAAACAGCGTTTACACACAAATAACTGAGCATTTGAGTATTTCTAACCTACTTAAGCCAATACCATAGAATATTTCCCATCCCAGTGACCATTTCCAAATCCAGTGATGACTACTCCCAGTGATGTGGGAGCAGCTGCGCAGGCAGCGTACTCTGATGAAGTCATACCCCACAGTATCTGGGGTTACCACGAGTATCTGACTTACCACGAGAAGCAGTTGGAGAGCCACTGCACCACTGATCCTGCTTCACAGCTGCACGCAGCCTGCACAAGCAGGGAGACCTTTTGACTCTGCAAAGCCTTCTAGCAACAGGAACATGGATCACAATAAATTCATTGCTTTCTACGACAACTGCTTTTACAGTCGTGCTGCTCTGCTCCATTATACTTTTAATTCCCTTTGCCAGATTTTAACACCTGCTACTAAGAACTTAAAAGTACAAAGTTGTAACCACGTCTGTGCCATCACCTGCACTCTCCAGGGAATGTCTAGGGAATAACGGCGAGTATCATACCTACGCACAACTTCCACAGCAGCTGTGATTTTCTTCATTAAAAGGGAAGAGAAACAATTTTTAAGCATCTTGTAGACTATTCAGAGTACTAAATTACAAATCAAATATTATCATGATTTGTGAAAGATGAAGTATTTTCTGTCTTGTGAGTGGTAAGAGATCACACGTATCCGCAGTCAGCCTTTGGCAGTTACAGCCACAGGCTGGGCAGAGTCAGAAAAGATGCAAGAACTGAGTGCATTCTCTTTTATAGATCAACTGCAATGAAAGAAATATCTTTTAAAATAGTCACCTCAGAGAGTGATCTGCATCCTCTTAACCCCATTTATTTAACAGTACCCTTCACTAAGCCTTTTTGTCTCTCCTGCTCTACTTAGATGATAGTGTTAGCAACTCGTGTATTTCTACAGAATATTTATTGTGTTGTTCTTCTCTTACTGAACGTTTGTTGTTAAATACAGAGCAGAAACTATACACAAAGCAATATTTAATCAAGTATAATGAAGACATCACCTCTTCTGCACAGGGATAACGTAGCTAATCATACATACCACTTAAGAAGCATTAGGTAACAGTGAATTCCTGACTGTAATATATGTGTACAGACAACTATTTCAAAGGTTCTTATACCAAAAAAAAAAAAAATCCTGCTTCCACACATTACAGATAGATTGAGGCAGTTTTGTGGCTGTAGTTCCAATGAAAGTCCCCAAGGCCTCGCAATATCACACTAATACTCTGGTAATATCTAAAACCTGCAAAGTATCTTTAAAGCATAAAGATGACACAGTTCTAACTTGCAGTCTAACATCACAATATTCTATTTATAACATGTGACTCATCCCGCCAGAAATAATTAAATATTGTAAACAGAACTTGGATTTAAGGGAAAAAAAATAACAAGAAAACAAGAGCCAGTCACCGCAGATAATCTCAAAAGCAGCATCCTTTCAAACTGCATGTTTTTCAAGCTATCTCATAAAATCTCTACAATTTTCTTAAACAGTTCAATGCACTTTTAGAGTCTCTTTGTAATTGTTTTACGATAACCAGCCCACAAATCCTTAAAACGCTTTGTGTAAATAGACAATTAAAATGCAATGAAATGAAGAGGAGATTTATCTGATTACAGACTGAGAACAGCTATGCAGAATGTCAAAAAAGAAGCATGGCACTTTGTGCTGCTACCTTAAAATATTTATTTCAATCTATTAAAAATTCTCACAGTGTATTTGCAGGCAGTCAAGGACTATAGAGCCTTCTAAGCATCTTTGACATGATTTAACACAACAAAAATCAACTCAATTGAGCACCTCCCAGGGCTGAATAAAAACAAATTTAAATTTAAAATAAGATGTTGTCTCTTACTTGTATTTACAACTTAATATTGGAAAAAAAGTTTCAGCAATGCTTTAATTATTTATTGAGCCAGCTCCTGGGAAAATTCTAGACCTTGGGTCTATGTGATAAAGATGCTCCTGGTGAGCCCTCCTGGCCCAGTCCTGGATTTCACTGCTCAACCCTGCTCAAGAAGAAGGCTTCATGGCACAGCTCAGTATGCTCACAGCTCTGGTGACTTCCATCAAGAACAACTGATACAATCAAATCTCAAAGATTCTGCTGAATGCTCTAGAGGTTCACGGAGTCTCTTCCCCCCCAGGACATACTAACTGTCCAAGACAGATGTCGAACTGCTATCAGGTGACATGATGCAGAAAGGAATTTGCTCCCACCTGCTCTCCTGACAGATTCCTACAGCCATAAAGTCTTCTGGAGTGTCTTCTGAAGGTGCCTACCAAAACCTGATAATCTGCATTCCCACAGAAAATTCAACACCTCTTTATTAAGACCAGTACAGTCTAAAACTCTAAGAACGGTACCACACCACATCACCACAGAGCCAGCATCAATTCTGACCTGCGGTACCTCCAAGCACATCTAATGCACCAGTGACCATTGCTCAACTACCCTCAACCTACGATGAAGGAATTGTCTCCTCTGCATCTCCCTCCATGACCATCGAGAAGACCACCTCATCCAAAACAGCCCAGTTACCTACAGAGAGCAATCAGAAACTTACTGGGGATTCTCACAAGCACCAAGTACAGAAAGAACAAATCACTGGCAGATGTATGGATGCTGTAAGGGTGGCAGAGGACACTTTTTAACTGAGATTCAACAATTTTGATCAATGACGACTGAATAAATAGAGCTCGAGACCCAAGTTACAGTCTGTCCTCCTCCTCCTCCTATACTTTGTTGCCGCTTAGCTATAAACTATGGTGACAGCAGTAGTGAAGTGCCTGAAATGCACAGTACCATGGGATTCACCTCTCAAAGGATGTAACACACAAGAAAAAAAAAAAAGGGCTGCACGTGTAACTAAAAGATGAGATGCTTAAGCTCTTGCAAAGACACCCCATGGTTTCAGCATGCACTGAATAAGCTACCAAAACCAAACACTCAATTTTACATTGTCTGACCAAGTCTCTCTTCTGTTCTCCACACTATTCTTTTCCATTCTGAGATGCTACAGATTCCTTTGCATTTTTATTATTATTTATGTTTCAAAATTATTTCATGAGTCAATATAAGAATCTAACAGACTTTCACCCCAACCACTTCAAAAGGGTTGCACACATTAACAAGTATTACTGCAAGTAACAATGATCTTTGTTAAGAGGAGATAGATTTTTTCTCTCTGTCTCTCCAATACAGCCCTGGGGGTCATTTTTTTTAGTTTAGTTTTCTTTAAAACAACATAAAAGATAACCGATAGCAACTGGAAATTTACTGTGGGGAGGGTCAGAGTTTCTTGGAGGGTAAGAGAGGGTTAAGCTCCCAGTCCCAATGAACAACTTGAGGTCTCGTTTTTTCTACTCAGAGCTTCTCTACTCTTCCACAGAGCAACATGAGCCAACCTGTTGTCAAATTTTGCATGAAGTAAAAGTTCACCCTGGTGAAGCCTGTCAAAGTTACAAATGAACTCTATGCTTACAAACACAGTTCTATTTAGAGATCATCTTCACAACAATATTGGGCTAGAGAATTTTTTAAAAGAAAACCAAGTTCAACAATCGTTTAAAAGAAAACCAAGTTCAACACAGGTTATCAAGAATCTCCTGAAAAAATGAACTTGTTTGCCAAAATGTTCTAAGCACTGATTACAAAGTTCGACACTAAGAATCATGCTCTTCAAATGAAAAAGTATCAGATGCTACAGACACATCAACCTCCTTTTGAGACCTGCTGCATCTCCACGATGACCCAAATGTACGCGAGCACGTTGGCTGTATCTGTCGGCACACACTCCCAGTATCACACAAGTTTGAAAGATGCACTTCAGCAAAGTTTTGTTTTAAAATGTAAGAAAAATGCACAAAGAGGATTAGATTTTCTGCCTCACTGTTTTAGAATGCGTTTGCAGATTATAATGCGACATGCTATACTTGCTCCATCACCGCAAAAGCTGCATGGCAGGGGAATCACACCTTCAGCTGGTTCACAAGCACTAAGTAATTAAGTGACTATGAGCTAACAGATTCTGTCACATGAACTGCATATGAAAATAAATGAAGTACAATTGCTTCTAACATGCTCTTACACTGATAGTATTGCTCAGCACAAGAAGACTTCAGTGTACAAAGTAAATTTTAAAGGATAACTTAAAATAAAACTTTCCCATGATGAAGGATGCCCCTTTCTCATTTCCATCTGTTGGGGATTTTCCATAACAAAAGCGAGCCAAGTCTGTTGGACCTGTACCTTATTCCTGCAGGTTTAATTTCTACATCAAAGCTCAGTTTGGACTGTTACTGCCTCAAAAAGCAACATGTAGGAAAGCATCCAGAGTGCTTCTCACTTTGGAGAAGGTCTGTGAGGATCCCAGCAGGAATGATTGCATATTAGGGATTAGCAGAACAGAAAGCATATAAGAACAGTGAAAAAGAAACAGGGAAGCATAAGACACAAACATTGGGAGTTTGGGAAGCCCTAATTCAATTTCAAGTTCTTACTTCAATGTGAGCTTGGTTATGTCAAAGAGGGTTAGATACAGAAAAAAAAAAAAAAAGTGTTTGAGACTCTGAACTAATTTTAGTTTCCTGATCCCTGCATGGAACTAGCATCACTGACAGGTATTAAGGACTCATCAGGCTTCACAACCACCAGCACACTGAGAGAGGAGCTGCCTGATCAGCAAATAGGAAATGCCAGAGACAAAGGTGTATCTGAAATCCTGCCTCTCTCCACAGCTCACAAATGTTGTCCTGGAATTACACATTTGTGTCCTTTATTCCTTTAAAAGAATAACACGCATCATTCCTTTCCTTTAAAGCATAGCAAAAGGAGAAGCTGGTAAGGTTAAGCCCTTTTTTAACACAGTGTTATGACAACGGGAACACTCGCTCTTCATTCAGGAGACCCAGACTCTACTGCCTGCAAGCCTGAAATCCACTTCTTGCCACCAGGCAGGCTGATGATGAAGCTATTCCCACTGTAAGACATGGAGAACCGGCATGTAGGAAAGTAAATGACTACAACCCATAACCCAGGGGGTGCACAGCCCGGTGGGAGCCTGACCTGACAGATGCCAATTGTTAAATAAGGAAAATAGTTCTTGGTTTTGAACCCAATTCTGATAAGTGGGCTGTAAAGTCATGTTCCCTCCTTCACTCCCTCTCCAGGCCATGAATATTTAATTCTTTTATGCAAACTGGAAGAGTTGCAATGCAAGGTTAAATTAGCCTAAATAACCTTGAAATCCCTTTGTGAAGTTGGGCCTCTGAGTCAACTCCCAATCTGTAGCGAAAGAACTTTGTTACACAACAAGTTCTGTTGTTAGCCGTATTTAAAGTACTCTGAGGTACCACGACAAAAATCTTGAGGTTAGAGTTGATTTGACAAAATTTATACCTTTGGTTCACCTTTCTGTGTTAAGATCCATGGTCTAGACAGTTCAATTATTTAATAAATGTTTGTTCCTCAACTTTGAATGCAAAATTCTTCCTGGGAAAAAAGTTATCAGTTACAGCATTCTCAAAATTTTATTTGATAACACAACACATACATATTCTGGCATGTTTTGCTTACTCCCCTAGTTCTTTAAGTGCAAACTTAATTAATAGTACCTTTCCTTTCAATTTATTTTGCAGTAGGCCAAGCTCCCCACACAGCAGCTGCAGGTATATGCCAAGTCAGTTTCTCATTTGTATGACATAAAGCAACCAAGATAAGTAGACTTCTGGGAGCCTGACAGAGCTACCAAGTTTCACTTTTATGAACTTCCTTCAACTCATAACCCTACAAATCATTCACATGGTTCGGAGTCAGTGCAGAGAAGCTCTATCTCAGTGGTCAGCCTATGCAAAAACAGTTTCATGAGCTCTCTCCAGAGTGTGTGGGGGGAGAAATTATTCTTCACCCTGCCAGCTAATCTTTAAAATCTGGAAACCTTAGATGCTTGCATGTTAAGAGGTAGACATAAGAAAGAAAGTTTGAAAATCCTCATTAGTAAAATCTTTACTAGGACAATATGTGTGCTGTTTGTTATAAATGTTGTTTTAGCACTCGAATGATTTGCTTATTCAGAAAAATAAATATCCAACACAACTGTTAGATTGGAACTCAGCAATGAAGTAATAAAGTGATTTTTCAAATGCCTAAGAACTCACAGATACACTTAGAATACAGCAAAATGGCACAAGTGTGCAGCATAACTGTCTACTGCATTTCTTTTACAGGTCAGTGACCATTGACTCTGGTCCTAGAAATTGATTTTTTCCAAATTTTAGCACCACTAGGTATTCTACAATAAATAGGCATTTTGATTCAGCCTCAGTATTGATCACTGCCTCGCAATCTTACTAGCCCGTGCTACCTTGCTTTAGTTTTCATTTGCTGTTTGTAGCTCACAAGCAGAGAAGTGCTGAATCAGATCATCTCCTAAGGTCCTGGCAAGTCCTGCCTTCTGTGATCGTAAACAAAGTTTACAAAATCAGTCTTCCATTTCTAACAGCATCAAATATATGACTCGGATCTAACTGATCTGGTGGTTAAAACAACAAGGCCTAGCCTATGGCATACTTCTTAGAAATGGAACTGATGGAACCAAGCTAGTGCCAACAATATTAAGAAAGTTTTAGTACATTTCTCTGCTATAAAACAATTGTTAAACTGAAAAAAACAAAATCAAACATCACAAGTCAGACTCATCACTGTTTTCTTTCCACTCCCTGTTACAAAGTTACCAATAACCTATAGCTTTCATTCATCATTTGCTTACAACTTCAAGGAGCACTGTCACTCTTGAAATGAACTGGGCCATTAATGGGCTTTTGCTAATCACAAGTGAAAGGTCACTCTCATTTATCAGCATGCTAAGAAATAAACATAATACACTGACACGACAGGGAAAGGGATCAGTGTTCAAATACTGACATGGATTGTATTGAGAATCAAAATACTTTAAGTTAAGGGAAGATATTATCAGTGCTGGTCACAAAGTTTCCTTAGGACCATCTATAGTCTAAAAAAAAAAAAAAAATCCAACTAAAAACACACTAAAGGCAGTAAGTAACCTATGCCCTACCCTGTAGTTTTGAGATCATAGATTAATAATAAGACTAATAACACCACTCACTGACAGGCTGCAAGTGCCAAATCCCAAGCGATATGAGTGAAGATAAGTTTCCCTTCTCTTTCCCATGCATGTCCTCTCATAACTAGTTACGAGCAGGAAAACTTCTCTGTGCACTTTTCTTCAAGAATGAATTGCACTCACCTTCTCGGCAAAGTCGCATTGCTTCTCGGTTTCTTCCATATTCCTTGAAACTTTCTTCTAATGCTGTTCCTAAAACCGAAAAAAAAAAAAAAAAAGCCACAAGATCTCAATCCACGCAGAAGTCACAGAGTGGGGCTGTCCCCCCCCGCTACTGACCTGTAACACATTCCCCTGCGGGAACAAACCAGCACATCTGGGATACGCGCTCCTGTCGCTGCGGCAGTAAACACAGCTCCAGAGAGAGTGAAATCTCCCGTCCCGTCCCCGGGAGCGGGGCCGGGGCTGCCCGAGCCGCTGTCAGCGGAGGTGGAGGTGGGGGGATGCCTCACCTGAAGCGAGAGCTCCCCCCCGCCCCAAGCCCAGGCTGAATCGAGGGCAGGAGGTGCCGGCCTCCGGGGGCTGGCTCAGCCCTCCTCGCACCGTGTCCCGGATTACAGGAACTGGGGCAAGCGCTGCCCACCCCGCGCCGCTCCCGAGCCCCGCGATCCGCGCACCGGGCAACGAACTCGGCCGCGCCGTTGGGGGGGTGGGGGGGACGGGGAACGGATCCAACCTTCCTGCCGGGCCCAGGACCCCCGGCGCCCTCCTACCCGGCTCTCTACCGTGTCGTATCGGCGCCCCACGGTCCCTCCCGCGGCGGGGCCGCGCCCGGGGCACCCCCAGCCCGGCGGGGAGCGGGGGCCGGGCCGGTAGAGGCGGTTGAAGGTGGGGGGGTGGGGAAAGGCGGCCGCTCACCGTCGTTCCCGTGAAGTTTAGCAGCATCGACCCAGTGGCTCCAGGGCTGCCCCAGCATCGCCTCGGGGCTGGGCAGGGACCGGCGCTCCCCGACGGCCGCCATTGCCGCTGCGGTGGCGGCGGGGCCGGCGCCGCTCCCGCCTCCTCCGCCTCCGCCTCCTTCGCCGTGGCGGGGCCGCCGCTGCCGCTGCCTGGCCGCTGCCGCCGCGCTGCGCTGCTCCCTTCTGACGTCACCCGCGGCCCGCGCCGACATTCTTTCCGCTGCTATAATATAACGAGAAAAAGTCACCGGGCGCTTAAGGTGGCGCCGCGCTTTTTTAAGGAAGCGCCGCGGCGCTTGTCAGCCCGCTCGCTTCTCCTCCCCCGGTGGGGGGAAACCTGCGGCCCTGGGGCGGCGTCGACTCACCTCTGCGGCGGCCCGGGGGGCAGGAGCCGGGTGCCCATTATTGTACGGGGAAGCGCTCCCTTCCTCTTCACCGTGTAGGTGAGGCGCGTTTGTGTGTTTGCGCTAACAAAGCCGCGGAAGGGAGGAGGAGGGGGGGGAGAGCAGGGCTACACCGCCCGCCAGGCGCTCCCCGGCTCCATGGGCCGCCTTCCTCTCTCCGCACCACGGCCCGCGACCCTACAAAAACAACGGCCGCATCACAACCCCGCCTGGCACCCGCTGCCCCGGGAAGCGGGGGGTGGGGGGGGGGGATGGACCAGCGACGCGACGCGGTGGGGCGGAGCCGGGCTTGCGCGCCCCGCCCCTCCTCGCCGGTCCTCCTTAAAACCGGTGCCTCCTTAAAGGCAGCAGGGAGCAGGAAGCTCTGTCCGGGCGGAGGAGGGGGGGGGTACCGCCCGCCCGGAGCGAGTTTCCTGCTCGGTGCTGCTCGCAACCTGTCTCCCGGGGAGGGTCTTTCATTGTTATTCCGCATTTCTTTTTTTAAACAACTGCTTTCTTTTTTTTCTTTTCCCTAAACTTCGGGATGACGTTAAGCGGTGTTAAAAGCAAGGATTAAAGGATGCTTTCCTACCCGAGAACTCTTAATCACAAAGTTTAAACTTTGCAAAATCGAGTTATTTGATTTTTTAAAAAATAGTTTTAGAATCTATTGTGGACTTATCTCTCCCATCAACCAAAAATACTCAAGTAGCAATATCAAATTAAACTCTCAGGCCATGACCACACTTAATGTCACTGTCGGTAACAACACCAACGAACAGCTAAAGCCGTACATAAACCTGATCCGCTGCCTCCTCTATAGGTACTCAGCCCATGCAGAAACTCAAGAGCGTGGGACTCGTGCTGTCAGTGGAACTGCTGGCGGATCACACGTGTATTTGCAAAACTAGACAGCGGAAATCAAAACTGTAAATAAATCCGTTTAGACTGCACGGTCTCAGCCCTGCAGAGGTGTATGCATGCGCAGGCCTTGCTAATGCTTCGCTATTTTCACTGAAAGTGAGGAACCATACCAAGTTAGAGATGTTCCTTTCCAAATTCATGCGTATAAAAGATACACAAACACAAGCTCATCAGACGGGATGGGGTAGGTTGTAATTACAAGTACAGTTTCAGTGTGCCAGCCAACTGATCGTTTATGTCACACTCAGAATGTGTCTTGTCAAACTGTAGATCTAACACAGAATAGCAAGTGGGATTTTTCTCTCTTGATCACTGCAAGTCTAACTTGATTTGTTAAAAACAGGCAAACATGATCAGATTTAGATAAAGAGAGCAACACTGGCTTCTGCTGCAGACAGTTGTAGCTGGATTGATTAACAAAGGCGACCAGCCCCGATCTCTCAGTTACACATGTTCATAACTGTACTGCAGCTTCCCAAAACAGTGAAATAACTCTTCAACTTAGGTCTGAGCATGAGAAAAGTTGTTCGTGGAACCAGAGTCTGAAGAGAAATTATAAATAGAGGGCATTATTGTTTGATTAATTATACTTTATAACACAGAACACTACTTATAATTAAATCTAAGAACATCACTGGAAGAAAAATGTTAGTCAGGTGCTAAACAATTTCTGGACAGAACCTAAGCTTCTTTTGTGGTATAGAAGCCAGACAGAAAAAAAAAAATCTTTGACTGATCTTTTTCAACCTTAGCTCTTCAAGTACTCCACAAGTGGACTCTAACATAACATCCATAGCTGAATTCAGACTCCAGCCATAGGGTAAACCAAGTTACAGACAGAGCGATATTCTCTGTGTCAGATATTCTGGTTTATATTACAAACTCTACTACCTTCATACATCCCTCTTTTGTTCTGGAGAAAGCTGGCAGAAAGTTGTCTCAGCTGCAGTTTGAAAAACAATCATCAATACATCGGAGTGTCCATCAGTTTCATAAAGGTTTTTACTATTTATTTTACCTAGATCATAAAGCAAATATAGTGATGGGTGAGCAAACAGAGCCATAGAACACCATCATCTACCTTTTAATAGTGACAGATTTTACCATGGCATACCAATTTAATGTTCACACATCACATTTAAACATTTTCTTTAAACATTACTTATTCTTTTCTTTAAACGTTACTGATGTATGTATGTCAAATTATGCAAAAGTAAAATGGCTTAATTTGGCAAAAATTACACTGGTTAGCTAACTACTTTAACAAGCCAATACATTATAAACTTTTCAGTTTCTAAGGTTGATACTCATTAAGTTACTCAAAAGTGCCTCTTGCTTTAAAAGTGCCAGCCAAACGGGTGAAGCACCTTTATTTCGTACATCTTTGATTATCCTCTTTCCTGCTGTTTTTTGCTCTCTTAAACTGGTTGTTGCTTTTTTTTCCCCCTCCCTCTTTCATAACTTTTCTTTTTTTCCCACTATATATTCCCACTTCAGATCTAATTCTGCAGTCAGGGCCTCAGGCTGTCCTTTAGAAAACCTTCTTCTGCTGGTAAAATATTTTCCCACTACATCGTGAATACATCAGTATTCCAGTAGAGGGAGGAAAGTGGCAGCAGAAAGATCAGTTCATCAGTTCAATGCACAAGACTGATTAGTCAGAGAGCAGAACTAGAGGTAGATGAAAAACTAATTCTACAACGACTGGAGGTGGAGAGAATTTCTCTTTTCACAAACTCACTCTGCTGAATATGTGTTTGGTTTTTTTAAGCATGTAATTCTCTTAAATTGTTTCCATAGTGCTATATACATGGGCGTGCTGATGATTTTAAGGAAAAATAAGTAAAACCCTGAAAATCTGTCATGTTAGAAGGAGATCAGAATTGAAAACACATGTACAAGCTGTAGACTTTGAACAGAGGTGACTATTACACATCTGAGACATCCAGGTCATCCAAAGTTCCCTTGGCAATCTGCGGAGAGCCAGGGATACTTTTGGGATCAGTTTGGTCTGTCTCCACCCAAAGCACATTCTGAAGAAGCCCTTCTCTTCGCACTGACCACAGAAGGACACAAGGATGTCCATGCACATAAATTAGGCACCTCCATTAGGCACCCAGAATTAAGTGGGACAAATCTGCTCAGGAGTGGGCAGAACACTCAAGTGTGGAAAGCGCTGTCTAGAAGCCAATGCTCCTTTAAGAGAAGGAGAAGTGGTCCAGAAATGCTACAATTCAAAGAGCACAACTGAGGAAGCAAAATAGCCCCAAAAGTAGCATTGGGACTAAAACGGTGTGAGAATAACCACAGACTGCTTGTATGTGTGAATGAGAACATGAATTCAGAGAACAGAGAGAAAAAACACGGAGGAGTTAGGTAAGCTCAGACAGAAAGTGGAGAAGAAAAAATGTGGGGTAAGAAACAGCAGGAAACAGTGGATGATGTAGAGAAAAGAGCCAGATAATGGGGTGAAGAAAGCATAAACAAACAAACAAAAAATATAACACAGCCTGCAAAAGGATAGAAAGAATAGCATCAAGAAGAGGAAACAAAAACATACAAAAAGTAAAACAGTTATAAAGCTCACTAAATATATTTAACAATACATTAAACACGGCTGGCGATACTATGATTAAATGTATGCCTACAAACAGTATGCAACCACTTAAAACTGCAGAGGATGGTTATTTTGTGGCATGACACTGTAGGCATTTTTTCACCTGTACCAGCAGGTTTCATTATTTTGCCAGATGGTCTGGGCAAGCCGTTCAAAGAGGGAACACCTACTTCAGCTGTTCAGTTAGAATCTGTAAGACAGCCTCTGTATAGGACCTGGGATATGATAACTCTTAACTGGAATGAAAAAGGAAGGATGAATCTGCAGCCAAACTCTTTTAAGAACAGAAGTACAATTATACAATTCAGCAAGAGTTTCCCACAATGAAAGTGAAAGGATGCAAGAACTGAAGTGCAAAGGGAGAGACAGGGAGATCCTTCGAGGGTCACTTTATCAGTACTCAGAAGAAAGAAAAATAGTGAACTCGCAAAACGATCTGTCAAGGAAAAGATCTGAGGGACATTGCGGCACTAAAGGAAATCAAATAAGTTCATTCTAGCCAAAAGGTGTGTAAATATCAAGAGGGGCTTAAAAACTAAGAACGAATATTACTAGTGAAGACTTGTTGGTAGATGAGATTCAGGATGAAATGACTACTCAAGTAGCTGATAGGCTGAAGTGAAGTCCTGACCTTCCCATCAGCTCCTGCTGACAGCGGCGGAACTGGGAGTACATTTTGTGCATTTAAAAATATGCCTCCAGTATGAGAAGTATAATATAATTGGGCAAGTAGGGAAGCAAGAGATAAAAAATTCATATGAATCAGGATGTCCAGATGATGAGAGAACTATCCAGCCATAGCAAAACAGAGCATTTCATTTAAGCCCCACTACAGAAAAATATGAATACATTAAGAAAAGCACACTATGGTAATCTATAGTTCACTCTTGCCTCCTGTGAAATCAAGCAACTTCTCCCTTTATAACTATACACAGGACTCTGATCCCACAGAATAATAATCATGAGCAGCACACAATAAAAGATTATACAACAAACCATGTCAGTCTATTATCCTTTTCCCACAGATCCTGGGAACAGGCTGATGTGTATAATTTTATTTCTGAGTAACACTTCAAAGGGGGAGCTGAAGATACTCAGAAGTGCTGGAATACAGTTACTTTACATACTGGAATATTAAATTACTGTGGATACCTACTATAAACAACCTGTACCAGAGGAAAGAACAATATTGTTAAGATTAGAAGACTAACTTCAAGTATCCTTTTTTGAGGAAAAGGAATAACGGAATGGAAGCTAAAAAATGCAACTAAATCTGCAAAGAATTCTGCATTAGGATGAGAACGTGATAGATGCCCCTCTATGTTTATCCAAACATCACAATGACTATACTGAAGATAACACTTTTACACCCAAATTATAAGCCAATGTCATTGACATGTTAATAAAATATATAGTATCTAGCAAAACATTGCAACCACTTCCTTCTTTACAAACTATCAAGCATGTCTTAAATGCAAGTCAAATTTCTGCAAGAATTTATGACATAGCAATCTAAAGTAGAATAAGGAGCATAAGGAATACAGGAACACAGATCTTTGCCTTGCTTAGATGTCACTTAAATCCTGTCAATTCTTGAAGAGAGTTTTACATAGAAAACAATGAATAGTGACACAAAGTTTCAAGTGTTGAAGGTAAATAGGTAAAACTACACAAAATACATCCAGTTAATGATCCAGAAATCAAACTAAAGTTTAATAATTTTACATAAGGTATTGAAATCGCCTTTTGAATTTGGAAACGTTGAAACAATTTCAGCAACCTAACCATGCAGATGAATCATTTTAATCAGAGGAATCGGAAATGAGTATGACCTTTTAAACTCTAATTTCTACACAGAGAATATGATATTACAATTTAGAATTATTAAAATACACAGCTATTCAGGCCAATTGTAATGAAACATTAGTGCTGAATTTCTATTTATTGAAATCAAAGCACTTAATGGGAACAGTTTGATATCAATGATCTTCCGATGGAACGTAACTACCACGCCAGGTTTCATAACCCTGCCTGGTTTCTTGCCAGCTTGTCTACATGGCTCCTCGGCAATTCATTGAGGCAGAAGGCTCTGGGTCCAAGCAGAGTTCCCAGGACTAAAGCATTTCTTGACACCACAATGAAGCCTACCTACGATGTGAAGCTGTCCAAGTCCTCATACCCTCTAAGTTTGACCTGCTCATTAACATAAAATCAAAGATCCTGAGAACCCTGGCATAAGGAAATCTAAATTTATACCATTCTCCCCATATTTGATTGCTGCTTGCTGATGCTGACCACACACTTAGCAAGTTAGCAACAAAATAACACACAAATTGGACATGGGCAGGCCTATGGGACTTGACAGGACACATGCAAGAGTGCTCAGAGAGTTAGTTTGAAAGGTCACGGATGTGGACCACGGGAGTGCTGGCAAACTGGCTTAATTGCTGTGTGCAAAGGGTGGTAATGGCTCAAAATCAAACTGCCAATCAGTCAGAGAGTTCCTTGGGGGTCAATACTGGCCTCAATCCTATTCAATATCTTTTTTAATTATGTGGATGATGGGAGTAAAGGATGATGGGATGAAATGCATCCTCACCAAGTCTGCAGGTGACACAGAACTTGGAGAACAGGTATATACACCCAAAGTAAGTGTCACTATGTACAGAGACTGTGACAGGCAGAAAGACTGGACCAGTTCAAGAGATGCATTAAAAACTGGACAGGGTCCAGCAGAGGGCTAAGAAAGTGAGTAAAAGGTTGGAAAACTTACTAAAGCAATAAGAAGGACTTGGGTTTGTTAAGCCTAAAGAAGAAAAGGCTCAGGTGGGATGTAACCACAGCCTTCCAATAAGTAAAGGATAATTATAGAGAAGAGGGAGGTACTCTCTCCACAAGAAACACAGTGACAGGGCAAGAGGCAACAAGCACAAGTTGCTTCAGAAGTTCTGTCTGGATACGAGACAAAAATATTCACCATGAGAACAATTAAATATTGGAACAGGTTGCGCAATTGTGGACTTTTTCTTGCTCCAGATACTTAACACTTGGCTTGACCAGGCCTCAGATAACCTGCTTTTAATAGAAGATTGGACCAGATGATGTCCAGGGGATTCTTCCAATCTAGACCTTCCTATGATTGTATGAAAATCTGACAGATGTGGCACTATTTAGTGATGAGGAGCAAGGAAGTAGGTAAGAACAATGCCAACTGTAGTTTCCAATCCCAGGCACTCTGGGTTCACTAATACAGCCACTTCTCATGCTGGTGGAAAATCCAAGGAAAGCATTCTGTTCCAGAAACCTCAGATATTACAGCTTCCAACGCTACATATTGCAAGAGCCACACCGTGACAAACATTCCTTGCTCTTCTTGAGCCCAGATTAACTCTGCCACTTAAATAAGGTCTGCAGACCAGCTCCATGCTAACTGTAACGGCCCTTTCTGCTGCAATCTATTTTAAAATATATTAAAAGATGACTTGCACAGCAAATAATAGACAGGCTGTAATAGACTGGATTCTTCAAGTCTGTGCATAAGAAAAATGCAAACTTAGAGTGAAGTCTTTTCTTTTGTGATGTCAAGCAAAAATATACAAAATCGTGAAATGCATGTGATAATAAAGAGTAGAGACAAATGTAAGGGCAAAAGAGAAAGAAACGGCTATCCTGACAAAATAAACTGCCCTAGCAGCTTTTTAGCCAAAATTTCAATTCACCATAATTTTCCCTTTTTTCCTAACATTCTGTAAGGAATGCTAGTCAAGGAGAACAATCCCACTGTGTTAGGCAACTGTACAGTCTTTGCCTCAGTTTACAATTGTACTTTCCGAACTTTTAAGACAACAAAACTGATGCAGCTGGTAGGCTACGGTATATGCCACAGCCTAACAGCCTTCAAATGCCTTAAAGTATCATGGAAACGTGGAAACAGGCAAAAATAATTATTCAGAAAAAGATGTTTACTTCTTCTAAAATATAATAACTAAAATATTGCCTGTCTGCCACATCTTACTTGTCCAAATCACTTCATCTGAATGATTGAGAGACAGAATCCAACTTTTATCTTTTTAAGTTTGACTGTTCCATACATTGAACTCCCTTTAGGTTGATTGTAAGGTCACTTTATTTCCCACTGAAACATATATTAAACACCTGCATTAAAAAAAAAAAAATAAAAAGCCTCCCCACTGCATCTCGTAACACTTCAGACTTGCGTTGCGACTCTGCTAATATCCTGTTCTCCACGCTTCTCACATCTAAAGTATGTGAATATTATGCTTAAGGAAAATATTTGGGTAAGCATGTCACAGTACCTTGAAAGTATGGTGAATCGCTGGGTTGATTTATCAATTGATCTTCATCTGTTCAGATTTTGGAAGCTTTTTCTAACTTGTACCTGATTAATTCTGAAATAAAAGAAAAAGAGTACAGCAATAAGACATTTGAAACCTTATCGCTGTTTCATAACTATAAATGTATCTATTTAAAAACCAACACAAGGCATTTTATCAAATACAGTTTCTGCAATGGATTTAAAATTGAAAGGTAAGCAGGGAGCTGTTATGCACTCTTATGTACAGAGCAGCTCTTTAAATGGCAGCCTGACATTACCAGAAAGGTATGCATTGGATGAAATCTCAATCTTCAGCCCAGTTACTGCACTTACATCGACTATTACTGACCAGATTTCCAAGCAGACGGTTGTGTCTGTATCACAAGCTGGTAACAGGACAGCACTGGATTTTCTGCCCAGGATTTTTCTAGAATATAGCTCAACTGCAACAACAGGGGCTCTCGGTACACAGTCATTGACATTTTTACCACCATGTCATAGAGCGCGGATAGCTAAAAATGATCCCTCGCGTAGTAGTCATTAGTGACTATTACTGTATCGCTGATGAATTTAACAAAAAATAGAGGGATGTAAAGGCTGAGGCCTTTCCTACAAAAGGAGCTTCTATCATCTTGAGCTCAGGTTTTTAAAATCCTTCCATTTAATGCTCATAAACCTATCATTTATATAAATGAAATTTAAGCATGGTTTGCTTTGGTTTAGCATAAATCAAAGCCTAATTGGTTAAAGCTAAACCAAAGTCCTGTCAAAACTTAAAAAAAATTTTCACCCATCCTCGTGCACAGCTTATAGTAAAGATCAAATAACTGATTTTTATAAGTGCTTTGAAATTAAACTGGTGATTTTTTTTTTTTTATCTACTAAAAAGTCATGAAGATAAATATAAATAAACCAATCTAGCACTGGGACCGGACGACACTTCAGAGAAAACTATTTTTTTCCCCTCCAAGGATTAAAGTCCAGACAAGAGGCATGCAGTCCAAGAGGGCATCCAAGCCGCCCCACAGGCTGCAACGCTCTGCCCCAATGGAAGGTGCAGAACGAAGCTTTTCCTGGCTTCTGCTGCTCCTCTGGGAAGCTGTCTGCAAACTAAGTTCATGTCTTTGAATTCATCAGACGCACCAAGGATAAAACCCTCTTTATTCTTTTCTTTTAAACTGCATCTTAGAAGCTGGCTATCTCTTCTGAGATCACCTACAGCTATATTTATTATTTCTAAGCTTCAACCCTGCTCAGGGACACAGCTGATCCTAAGAAGCACATCCAAGCTTAACTATATTCTAGTTATTCAATAAAATCCAAAATTTTCTTTTCTGCAGCAGACAACACTTGAGAGCAAGTACAGTATTATTTTCTCTCTCTCTGCAGTCACTACTTTACGGTTTACAAAACTGATCATTAACAAATTTCTACACTAGTAGAAGTCTCAGAAAACATTGTATTTCCTTGTTATACACACAAATCTCCTGGAATACCACAGTGTAAAATTTTCTCTTCAACTCTTGCTGCTCACTGGGAAAGGCAATGCAGTGTTTGTCAAAAATCCTTTTTTTCCTTTGTTTAAGACAGAAGACTCTGAATTCAAATGGACCATCCCCTTCACAGAAACTCATCCAGTGTCTAGCCTCAAAGTCCCAGTCCCTTCAAGCATATGACCTCCCTGCTGTGGAAGTAACTCACTCCAGCTCTACCCCAATTTCTTCAGGGGACATGGGAGCTCTGCATGCAAAACACCCTTCTTTTTATCCTGATGTAAATGTTATCCATTGCTTAAAAACCAAGTTCCATTGCTTCATGCAAAAAATGAAATCAAAAACCACCTATAAAACATAAGACTTTTCCAAAGACTTAAAAATATAGGAATAGGGCAATAAGTGGTGAGTACCAAAAATGGATCAGATGAGGGCAAAGGAAGAAGCAGCAAAAATTTTATTCCCATAGATGAATGATCAGAGCATACCATGTCACCACCTGCGAATTTTGCTGTAGGGATTACATCTGGAGTTGAGTTTGAAGGAAGTTAAGAGAATAAGTTTCAAAAGAGTAAAGTGACAGTTTAACAACCCTTTAAATAGAATCTTTCTCTGGATAATGGGTGGCAAAGAACAGGAATGATTCTTGTTGAGAATTTACTGCAGGTCAATTACAACCACAACTGTCAGCAAAGAGCAATGTAAGGAAGTGATGGGATGATTGAGAATAACCCAGGAGGAGCTCTCTCTCCAGAAGGTAAGCACTTTGGTACCCTGGGAGAGGGAGAGCCAGGTGGAAGATGGAGCCATGACAAAAACAGTCAAAGCAGCAATTCAAGAAAATGGAAAAAGACCTGCATTTTCAAACCAGCGAAGCAGACTTAGCATTATGTCACTCTCGATGCCCGACTATCAGAGAAACTCGGTTGCAATTGCTCTTTAGTACTTTGAGGAGTTACTAATATGCAAGACAGGAAACCACAGCCTGGCAGGGCAACAGCTATATCCCAGTCAAAATTGTATCTGCATAGGTGTACACAATAAAGGCATAGTTATGATGGCTCACGAGTATTTTCCATTTAAGGGATACATATTTACATGAAAATTGTAACTACAAAGCAATTAATTAAATAAAGGAAATGTAAATGTATGTGATAAAGCATCCCTAACTTTTGAAAGTATGAAAACTAATGCCTCACCTATCCAAACTCCTTTATTTTCTTTTCAGCTTCAGAAATAGGCACCAAACAATGTGCCTATGTTTCAGAACAGTCTTTCTCCTTTGTTATCTACTAAATATCCAAATTTAAGATAAAAGAGAGTGTCTACATTCATACAAACAAAGATTTGTAAATGCAAGTTATAACCACCCCAATGCTGGGCTTCATTTAGTCATTTAATAATTACGGGGATAACCTAATGAGGTCTTACTCTGCCCCTTGGAAAAAGGGGTGCAGAAGGTGGGTGTTGAAGCAACATGAGCTGGCCAGAAGAAGGCTAGGGAGCAAATCAAAGCAATTCTCAGGCTAATCTCATTTGTGCCGAAGACTGACTCAAGACCCACCAACTACAGAATCTCAGGGGATCAAAGATGGTATAAGAACTATAAACTCTACCAATCACATAACTGCTCCTCCTGTTCCCTTTGGGAGACATAATTCTGTACATCTTCACAGATTAAAAAAATAAGTACTGGTTACAGGCTTCAAATAGAGATTAGATATCAAACTTCTGTAAATACAAAATTGCAGCATCTCAGGATTTCATATAGTTCCTATGTATGCCAATATAAAATATTTCTCAGAATTACCTAAATATTTACTATTATTCATGCAAACACAAATCCAAGAGACTATCTGGTGCAAAACTTAATGATACAAGCTATTCTGAAACTATTTCAAACATGCACAGGTATCTTCACAGATAGTGAGAATGGTCAAACTTAGATAACTAGTATCTTAGTTACTAAATAACTGATACTTAGCCAATGAAGAAGCAACAACACCTTTCGGATAATGGTAAACAAATTGATTAAAATTGCAAAATAATTATACACAGTAAAGTGCACTTGAGGGAACTTCACTTTGACTACTGTCACCTTCCTTTGTCTAATGGCAACAGGAAAATATTTACATTCACTACTGTGTTCAACAAGTCATGTTATGGCTAATTTTAGTTTTATCTTCCAACAGTTTCTCTTTTAACTTAGAAGTCTTCTTTAGCACTAAGATTAACAAAGTCATATGAAGCCTTCATATATCATAATTCAGCTGTTTAAGTACAACCACACAAAGCACAGAACAGACAGATTAAAAAAAAATACTTGGTTTCAGAAGTAAGGAAAAATATTCTATAAGCAAGTATCTTGTCTTATATTTCAAAACACCTGCATCTTGCAGAATGATTTACACCACCATTTGAAAGTTCAATCCATAAAACACATTAGCTTACTGCAGTAAACTATGATATATAAGGACAGTTGAAGTTATATTTATACATTTCTTTAAAAATGGTATTTCTATACAGCTGTAGAGAAGAAATAGATATGTTCTGCATTTTATGCCACAGGCATATTTCATACCAATTACAACTTGTATTACATCAGAAACACAAATAACAAAAGACTGGTAGCAAGTAACAAGACACAGGACATCAGGATTTTCCATTTTTTAAAAATAAATAAAATCCTGATTGGTTCATTTAAAAGAGTGTAAGTAAAACAGCAATGTTAAAAAGAACATACAAATGTATCATATAAACATACTTTTCAACACAAAAAGGCACAGCTAATCAAGACACTGCAGAGTACATGATTAACATGATTTGCAAAATTTATCACTGAGCTTCACTGTTAAAGGCAATATTATTCAAACTACATCGTCACAGTTATTGCAGATTAAAGATTTCAAATTAGCTCCTCATGTATATCATTATTGTGAGTGGTTGAATTTTATCTGTCTTATTTTAAATTACTGCAGGCAAGTGAAAGTCATCTAAAAATCTGACTCATAATTTAGGTACCATACCACTAACCTGAACAGAGATGCTGGTTCTTACACAGGTACAGCACTATGTAAACAAAGGACACTGGCATGCACCCCAGGCTAAGGATGTCAGCATTTTTCAAACACCTTTCTGACTGTTCCATTTTATGGTGATGCAATATGACCTACATTTTCAATGGCCAAAGAGAGACAGAGAGATAGAAAGGGAGGAGATAGAGAAAAGAAAGACAGACAGACCTTTGCTGTCCTTATCCTCCATTAACTACAGCTTTAACTGTCCCTCATGGGGATGGTAATGGGCAAGAATAGAAGGAGAATAACCCTACGGTAAATTCTGAATGACAAGCTGAAAGATAGGCTAGCATAAGAAATAGTAAGATTTTTTTTTCTACAATCCTGTGAACAAGTGCAGAGTAATACCCTCAACAGGAAAGAAGAGTAGAATCAATAATTTTATAATCAGTTGCCAAAACTGTCTGTAATACAGATGCTTATTTTACCACCTTATACTTTCCATCATGTTCCTACTGCTTCACTTCCATGTATTCCCTTTAGATCTCAAAACAAAACACAAAATAATCCACACCTCTATCAGCATATTTACAGACAGAGAAATCGAGAAAGGAGGAGTGATTTGCCCACAGTCACCTACCAGGCCCAAGGCAGGGCTGGGAACAGAAAGCATCGCTCTTCATTATCTCTGCACTGTGCAATCTATTAGGGACTGTGATATCTGTCATCTGAATATAAAATCTTGACATAATACCAAAATTATCTCTATCTTGTCTTTCTTGCACATGAACTTCACACAGGAAACTCTCCTTGATTACTGCGAACTCTCAGAAAGCTCTCCCTCACAAACAATACACCACATTTCTCACACCGGCTCTGGAAATGCACTTGACTGTGAATCGTAAAACTTGGTGCAAAATGTAATTTTTTTTAAAATTATAGTCATGTAAAAATAAATACCAAATTAAAGCTTTGGTTGCTTTTTTTCATTCCTCTGCAACTAAAGCACCTTTCCTTTACAAAATCAGTAGTTTCCCACAGTTAAACTAGTACATTAGGAAATTAAAAGCTCTTTGCTAGAATTGTATTAAGGAAAAATCAAGATCTTCTGATTTTCCGCTACTCTTTTTTAGTGCAAACAATGCTCTGCAGAATATTTGCAAAGCTCTTACAGGATCACAGACCCTTTACTAATGCTGGTAGTTAATACAATATGCAATATAACAGTAAATAATTTTTTAATTATTGAAACTGAAGGCCAAAACTTGACCTTAAGTATGCCTGTGTAAATCCAGAACGACTCCAGTGCTTTCCGAAGTGTTCCTTGGGATTTGCACATACATAAACAAGACTGTAATTTGGCACTGTATTTGAAACAGGAGATCAATAAAATGTATAGAGTAATTCCTGCTTTTGAACTGTATTTATTATAACAAAAGCTTTCTAATCAAGCCGTATTCATCTCATGAAGTGCAATCATCCCTACACAGCAAGTGCTGAGAAATTGTTGCTCCTTTGCTCGGGGCCTGCTGCCTTTTCTAACTGCAATGGTACATCAAACTATTTAGTAGTCATGAGTCAGGAAGGCAAACAGCACCTATATGAAGAAAGGGAGAGAAAAAAAATCAAAGCTTATCCTGCTTTAAAGAGAAGAGACAGAGTGGAGAGGCAAGAGACAGAGTGCTAATAGGTATGAAGGAAAGGCATGACCTGTACAATGATGGAAAGGAGTTCAGAAATTAAGAGGAGAGGACGGACAATGCAAAGGGAGGATGAGGGGACAGGGGAGTAGCGGAAGATACAACGTCTTAAGCAAAACCAACTATTTCTCCAACAACACCCATACATGTGATTGTGAGGAAATCCCCATTTGTTAAAATGAGATGACAACCACACATTCCCCGGCTGCACCTTGGTCAATCTATTTCACTCTTTGAAACTGAATTTAGTGGGAAACTGGAATTTCTCCCATTACAAATTTATTTCTGTTAATCTTGGACAAAGTCTTGCTGATATAAAAGAAGCATCTTCACTATTGTCAGCATTACTAAAGCTCTCCTTTGTGAATGTTTCACTGCAACATTTCCTCAGTTTCTCTTACTCCCCCCCTCCCCTTTCTTTTTCTTTCTTTCTTCATAGTACCTTCAACAGCGCAGTTCAGAAGGGAGAGAAGCTGAGGTGACACTTTTATTGCTGTCCAACACCATAAAAATTCCAGCTAGAGAAGACAACCGGTGCAGAACTTGCAGGGTCCGAGCCAAGCACGATCCCTGCCTTTGCCTACCAGTGACTGCCACCTAGAGTCAGAGCACACCCCTCGCCTCAAACCCTGCTGCTAGCAAGGAGGAGCAATGAGAGAAATGTTAATCCCATTCAAAAAAACCCAAGAACACACGTTCTAGAAAATTACAACTAGCTTAAAAAATTATTTAGGTTTCTCTTCTTAACGTGCATTCTGACTACTGAGCATTTGGCCCGTGCCTCCCCGCTTTTCTCCAAAAACTGCAAATGCACTTAAATTGTAGATGGGGGGAAAATACGTAAAAAACAGCATTATACTGCTTCTCAAGGAAATCCTGTGTTCCAGAGTGTTTGCTAAGGAACATGCTAGGCCATGCTAAGAATACAAAATTTCATCATTAGCTGAAGATCCAACAGCCACCTTTCAAAGACTGTCTAATAATGCTGACAAAGCTTTAACATTAATGACATCAGTGATACTAATGAGATAAAAAATGTCTTTCTAGTGGCATGAAACTTAATTTTAAAACCTTAACATTTTAATTTTAAGAAATACATTCATACTGACCCAAATACACTACCAGCTTAAATGTCTACAAAAGCCCACTCAAGCCAACACCGCTTCTTACATGCTGTAAATTTGACACATATTCATATACTATATGAATTCACAGCTGTTTAATATACTATATAAAAATCATACCTTTTCCAACTACTACTATTACTACTACTTAGTAGCTATTAATAGGGCACTCAATTGTCTAGCATTAATCAAACAACAACTAGATAATCTTTAACTGAATAAAAGTATGGATTTTTCTGGTTATTATTTACTTGAAAAATATAGTAATTTGCATTTTAACATATTCCCAGCAGCAGTTACCTTCTCTGCAAACCATACACAGATATGAAGCCACAGCTGTGTAAGTGCTAGCATATTCTTTAGCTATTAAAATAATTTATTAGCTATAAGTAGTAATGTCTTATGAAGAAATCAGTTCTCCAGTTTCCTCAGTCTTCTGGTTATGGCCGAGAAGACTGGCAATGAAGCATTATAAAAACACAGGATTTCTTCTCACATTTATTGTTGCAATAGAGACACAACCTCCAGGTCACAAAGTACACCTCCTCTTACTGCTAGTCCCACTAAGAAATTATTTTTTCCTAAGTGGATACATACTCATTTCATAAAATGAAACTTGCTGGTGAACATGGCTACCTACGTACGAACCAAATGTCAAGTTGCAGTCTATTGAAATCAACAATTTCTACCTCGTGCATGCATGCGGCCAGCTGGAACAATTGCTCATTCAGATCCACACTCAGGCCACGCTTCTTCCCCATAAGGCACTCCACAAATCCTCTTAGTTTTGCCGAGTAGAATAACAATTCTGTAACTGGCCTAGATGCAAGATTTCAGCAGAGGAGAGTATTTCAGTGGGAGGAGGACAGGTACTCGCTACAGCATTGTCCTGCAGCATTACATGCAAGAAACACTCTCCAAAAAAAACAAACCCACCGAAAAACTTGACAACTACCATAGCCTTTCTTACAGAGATAACAAATTCCCGTTGAAATAGAACAGCTGAATGGTCACAGAGGTGGAAAATAGGTTTCAGTGTGTATCAGTCTTGTACTCTGATCTTATTAAAATCCGTGCAATGTGTAGTTAGAGGTCTCTTACCAAAGGAGGAACAGAAGTAACCTCCAAAGGTCACAGTCCGCCACTCAGCCCCAGGGCATGATAACTAAACTATCTGGTGGGAACAATGCAGGTAATCAAACCTGTTCTAAAGACCTCAGGCAATGGAAGCGCCATTGTTCCCACAGGTGATTATTCCAGCCTTTCAATACTTCCCCTAGAAAACTGTGTTTGTCCATGCTGAATCTTCATTGCTGCAATTCATCTGCTTCTTCCCCCTTACCTGCCAGAAGCCCCCCTGCTTTGCAATGCTCTTCAACAGATCTGTCTTCTCACTCTCTCAGCCCCCCCTTACTTAAGGAATTGCCTTCTTTTGGCACTTGTTGATGCATCACGTTTTACAGATCTTGCAGCAACTGCACTGTGTCTCCATACTTCCTCTTTCCTAACTTCATTCAATGCAGACCCTGTTGTCCTGCCTGTGTGCAGTTAACTCAAACTTTATTTCAAAACTAAAGGAGACTGAGAAGTCCAATTTTCAGAAACCCAAGATCCTTAATAGTGTATTAATTTTTTATGTAACAGAGTTTAGGAAGCTCAGCTGGAACACAGTAGGCACTCCTTCCGTATGCAGTGTTTTATACTTATAAATCAACCAAGCCAAAGTATACGTGATATTCCTATCACTTTAGAAATTCAAGTCATGTTCCTGAGATAATAAAACATAATTATTATGGTGTGAGCACAAATTAAAAAATGAGGTTGGCCCCACTGCCCTGCAGCAAAACTCCGCACTTTCCTGTTGATATCAGAGATGGTGCACAAAGAAGAGCTGGTGAAGGACTAGAAAAACAGAAAAATACTTACCAAATGGCAAGAAAAATAAAGTCAAAAATTAATCTGAAAGCATCAAAGTAAATCTTTGCAAAATATGATGACATACAAGTTTTTCTTTTATATATCCTCCAATGTTATATGTGCATAAACTCTCAATAGTTACATCTTCTATTTTTGAAGTATTTATTTCTCTAAAGCAAATTTTACTCAAGCTTTAAAGCCCCTGATAACAACAGATAACTACATCACAGCCTCAGCATTCCTCTTGATGAAGACGCTTGCCTTGGAAGATCTTTGACTTGACATCAGATGATTTTTGGCAAAAGAGATCATGGAATTTCCAATTACTCTTTCCTCCTTTCTCAACAAAAAGGATGAGACCTAGCAAAGTCTAAAGCTTGTTGACAACTGAATTAGCAGAAATCATTCTTCTTTAACTACAGTGACATGCAGTTAAGGTAATATTTTCCTACTTCCATTGCTTTTCAAAAAAAAAAAAAAGAAATCACATTTCAACGTGAATTACTGTGATAATTTTTTGACCACAACAACCAGTCCTGTACCTTACCCATCCCTACTAGAAGTTGTATTGTGCTAGGGCTAGCGGCCACTTATTTTTCACACGCAATGACAGTATTGCAGCTGCTTAAAAGACATCACCTGCACAGAAGCCAACAGAGAACAACTGCTTATTTAAAGATGACTGCACTTGCTGAATAACTTTCAGAGGCCTCTTTGATGGAGCAGCACATTCTGATAACATCCATCTCCACAGAAGAGCAACAAGGAGAACCACCAGCAGAAAAAAGATAACAGAATAGCAATTATACTCCCTGATACTAGCAGAAAGAGAAGAAAATGTACCTTGCAAAATGGCTGTCTTAGAGTTGTAAGTCTCTGTGCCAAATTTAGTGGGCCAGTCCTAGAAGGACACGATGGGGAACAGACTATATAAAGAGGCAATTACAAATAAAGAAGATTCAATATGAATAATCCAGTCATTAGGAAACACGTTACCTGTATTATCATCATATTACAAGTCTACACCAGCATTTGAGAGGACCAGTAAAGTTCAAAATCCCTTTAAGAGCTTGCAAGACCAGGACAGAATTCTTTAACATACACATTTGAAAACAGCAGCTCTTGAGCCATTTCCTTCCATTTGTTTGATGACATAAACTACAGTAACAGTCAGTTTGTGCAAGTCCTTCATGTAATAACAGGAAAGGAAAGCTTTACTAGAAAACCTGCCTGTAAATATCCTCCTACTCCAATCTTGGCAAAGTGGCTGTAGTTCAAGTGCAATTTAGGCACTTTTAAAATTAAATTTTAAATTCATGAACCATAAAAAAAATTCCCACGTTTTATTTTAATATACATGTGCACAATTTCAGGATATGTTATTGTTCAACACCATTCTAACTTTACATGTATATATATATACACACACCAAAAACCACAAGCAGATCTCAAAAGTGGAAAAAAAAAAACAACCCTGTAACTGCCAAAGAGACACTTGAATGAAACTGAAGTGAAAATATTTACAATAAACCACAAAATCACAGGTGCACACTTGTAGTTATTATTAGCCTGGCTTTGTTTTACTCTCACCTCTTACAAGCCAATTTTTAGTCATTTAAGTTGTAAAACAGAATTTCTCTGCCTTGCCTCTTTTATTAGTTCAATTCTCTCCATGTATAATCAACATTTACTTTTTCACTAAGATAAAGGCACAAGGCGAATAACTAAAAAGAATGCCTCCTGCTTTTCAAGCATTCTGCGCTAATGTTTCGCAAAAGAAAAACCAACAAGCAAACCTGAATGTTTGTTGGAATATTCCAAGTCTCAACTAAATAATTATGTCAAGTTACCTTGGCAGATTTGTAAATACTGTTAAAAGTTATAAAATTTTGAGCTTAAAGTTTTGGGCACATATGTAACCAGTTCCATATCTGAACTGAAAATTTACATGTATATGTATATACATACTATGTACCCACACTTTTTTGTGTCCTGTTTCTCCTTTTGCCAATGTTTGACATTAATTTTTCTATTTACCTTTTGCAACTCAACAAAACAGTTTATAAAGTAGATTATTTTATTCCACAATTTGTTTTTTTCTGTTTGCCTATACTTTTCAAGTCCAAATTATCCCTGCTTGCACATAAAATTTGGAAATCACCAGGAAGGCACTCACAACATTTTTGAACAGAATCTGATCTGCAGTGTAAGAATTATTTTTGCCATGCTTGCATGGTCTTCTCTTGCACTTGTGAAACTCCTAGTTTGATTTCATGAATTATTTCCTTAAACACCTTAGTCCTCAATCATCTAATATTTCTGCGTTGGGCTATACCGTTGTGTTCAGTCTATCTGGCAGCAACACCACCTCATACTAGTCAACAGCCTGGTGATTACAAAATTCGCTCTGATGGAATTACAGGCATTAATCCCCTCAGGAAGGAGGATAGCTGCGTTGAAGTCTCCTACACATGTGGTGAGCAGTCTAGCGCATAACAGCTCTGCTAATGACGAAAAGGGAACCAGAACCATTGCCACCTCCTGGGTTTTGAAAGCAAAGATTGACCTTTGCTCCCTTTTTTGAAAGAAAAAGCTTATGATCCTAATTTCAAGAGAGCATGAATCCAAAATGCTCCCTAGAGAAAGGTGCTTAGCCCTGGATATAGGCAGGATTTAAGCACATTGCTACTTTGGCTACTGCATAGAAAATGCACAGATTCGCCATCTTCAAGCTGCTCCAACCGGTATAATTTTAATGAAACACCAGCAAATACTAAAGCATTTGGCCCCCTCCACCTTCGTGGACACACGACACAACTGGCCTCAGCCAGACCAACCTTCCCTTTGGTACAACCAGCTTGAGAAAGGTAAGGAAACGCAACGAGCTGGATCTGCCCCTTCTGGATCCAAGGTGTCTGCTGGACAAGACCAGTTATCAGAAGATAATACAACATACATCTCTTTAAATATTTTTTTAAACCATCTGCTTTGACAGCAATTGAAGCAATAGTTTAGAAGCTACATCTGGTTGACTCAAAAAAGAAAAAGAAACTAAGGAGAGCGCACCTTCTTCCTAAGAAGGTGCCAACTTCTCTTTGGGGTTTTACGCTGCTTCCAGTCACTATTGGTAGGATAATAACGGCCAGAAACAAAGTTCAGTGTTTTCATTCAACACGTGACATATAAAAACTCAGAAATGAGCAGGCATCACCAAAGCATGCGACTGTGCCTCTGATTATTTCTGTTTCACTGCTCAGGCTTGTACTTCACTCAGAAATCAGGGGGTGAGAATACGCTCCAGTGTATCATGTTTTATGGGAACTGTAAATTGTAGCTGTGCTTAAACACTACCGACTGACAGAGTTACTCTATTAAAAGGAAATAAACCATAAAACAATCCAAAGCAAAATATAAACCTAATTTAAGACGGGAAACATATGTTTAGCAATATAGACTTGATACTATCTCTCTTCATCTTCTGAGATCGGAGTGTTTCTTCCGATATCTCTCCATGACATCGTCAAGCTCAAAGCCTGGTGACATTTCTAGGTCTTCTTTTACAGATTTTGACTGCTTTAAAAAAAAATAATAAAACAAAACAAACTCAACCAACCAACTTTTTCTAAACTTTGAAAAGCTGACTCAGAAACTGCGCAATAGCTCTGATTCAGCTTTCTTAGCTGAGTCAAAAGCATCTGGCCACGTGATCCAGAAAACACCGCTCTGAAGTCAGGCAAGAGCTGCTTTCCAAAGGAGGAAATGCCTGTTTTCCCTTGTAACCTCTGTGCAAAATTTCCTCAGTAGCACTAACAGTTATTTATTTAAACATGATACTCATAAATATGATATTCACAACTCTTGTACTGTTAATCCAATGTTTCAAGCCACAGTTAAATACAAACATTTACCATTTGGCCTGATGTCAACAAAGACAAATTCTTCTTCTTAGTCCATCTACCTCTTCCTCTGAAAACTCTGGCACGCCACTGATGATCTTCAGGGCATAATGTTAATGTTACCAAACTCATGAAGGACTGGGGAAGGAAAAATAAGAAGATGTTCTTTTTTATAAGAAAAAAATAAAGCCACACTGAAAACATCCTGCTAAAAAAAAAAGAAGAGGCTACACAGTAACTGACTAATCCTGCTAAAAATAATACCAAACTAATAAATGGCTGCTTCCTTACAAAATAACACAAAAAATGAAACACTGCCCTAAAATTACCTGGCAGTCATTTTAAACCACAGAATGCAGACACGGTGTGGGACCTCTGAGGCATCGCACAGGCAGCTGAACTCTATGGTGTTAATGACTTCTAGATTAAAAGAAAAATCTAACCATCAAATCTATCTTGCAGCAGTTTCATGACACTGAGTTTCATGAGATAGCTGTTAAAACAACTTGACTTTCTTGCCAAGTAGGAACTTACCAAGTCCCTGGGATAGGTATTATGACCTCACGTACCACTTCTAACTTCTGATAATTCCACTGCCTCAATTAAAGCCCTTCTGACATGCACACAAGGCATGCTTTCATTTGCTGGCAGCATCCCTGCACCTGTAAACTCACTTTTCTCCACTGAATATCTAACCTGCCAGTATCATGTAGTTTCAACTTGAGTTTAACAAGCTTTAATAAATAGTGACAGATCATCTTAAAGTGTACAATAGCTGATCTTCAAGCTTCCTATATATTCAGCAGGATCTGGACATGAAATATGGAAAGCTGTTACGTAATTCCTGTGAAGACACCTGTAAAAGTCCTATATCAGAATGCCACCTGTATCATCTATATTAACCAAGAGACAGAGCCCATTACTTAGGAAAAAGTTATTTAGAAGGACCATGTCGCACTATTTTTTTTTTTACTAAGATAAGTTTTTGTCTCGCTTCATGAGAAAAGCAGTAGCAATGATATGTCTTTCTAACAAACAAAACATTTCCAGGACTTGTATTTTGCAAAGTAATTCTGTCAAAAATTCTGGAATTTTACATGCTTCTTGCAGTTACAAAGTGAAAAATAAGAAAAAAAAAATCCTCTAGGCCAGAACTTGTGGTTATACTATAATCTGACAAGAGCCTGGTTTTTAAAGCACAGTATTAACAGTACATCCAATCAATCTTGGTAACACGGGCTGCATAGAGCAATGTGGATTAGTGCTCAGATAATAAAATAGTGCATTTTAAAATTATTGTTATTGTCACTATAACAAGCATTTTCACTCTCCCTTCTCTTGTTACATTGTAATTCTATGAAAATGTGCCAGCTCTGCAGAAACACAAGGGTCCATGTTAGGAAAGCTTTTTACAAGGCTAAGAACCATATTGCTTAGTATCTAAAAAAAAAAAAAGGAAAAATAAAAGAAAGAAACCCTACTACTTTTTTACCCCAATCACTGGATTGAAAAATTTCAGGTTTAGTATTTAGATATCTAAATAGATATCTAAAATAATATAGACAGCCAGCAGCCAGTGTCTAAGAATTATATCAGAACGAGACGACAAGCTCTTGAAACACTGATGCTAGTTTTCAGTAAACGCTGAGGCTAAAGAAGACTGCAAAGAAAATGTAACACGAACATAATTTCAAACAAGAAAACAGGGTGACACCAATGGTTTAGCTTGATATCAGTCTTGCACAAAATCATGATACAAAAGAAAGAAAGAAAGGACAGTGGTAAAAGGTAATGCTAAACATAGGCTTACAGAAAATAGGTCTTGCTAAATAAATTTGGTATGGCTTTCTGACAAGAATATAGGTTGGACTGGATAAAAATACCTTGTAGTTTCTGACCTACTATACTTAGATCTCTGTAAGATTTAGCACCACACACACAACAGTCTGATTTAGAAGTTATTCAACACGAAGAAAACCTGGAATCTAAAACCACCTCATAAATTATTAGGGAGGCTTAGGAAAAATATTTTAAATCCACCTCATCAATAGTTAAAGCTGTTTTCTTAGCTCTAAAAATCATAGCTCATTATAGCCTGGAATACTATAAAAAGCTTCTTCCCCTTTAACTTTTTCTGCACTTGGAAAAAAAATATATACACAGTTAAAGAAAAGGGGAGAGGAGGTATAAATCACTTTAAACTTTGCCGTTCATAGACTTTTTTTTTCAGGAAAGAAAAATTCAATATTAACAGATTTCCTCAATAAAAAAAATCTGGAGTACTTAAAAGACATGTTTCAGCAAAGAAAAGCTACTGCTGAAAAATCTGAGCCAGTTCCACACACGTGTAACACCTTGCCATACTAAAATTACTTAGCTTACACTTCTTGTATCCAGAGTCACCTGGAAACATTACAGAGAATCATCTAACACTTTTGACAAGGGCAGGTGTGCAACAAATTATTATATAGAAGCTGCTTCAGGGTCTTACCATATGGCACACATAAAGGAATTCAAGGGAAGAGGGAAAACGGCATCACATTTAGCTTGGCTGAAAGCTTGCACGCACAGGTATGTATTCCAGAAGAGCTGGCAGGGAGTAAGGTGCTATACCCTGTGCAAGACATTTTTTCCTACTGCATGAATCTCCAATACTGATGCCTTAAGGAAGGTCCAATGCTACTCAGTATTTCTGTCAGTCAATTGAAGGATTATATGAAAGACTGTAGCTGACAGAATCCGCACAGAATACATGAAATGGTGAAGGACCAAGAAATAAGAGTAGGTCAACCCTGCTCCAGAGATCTACATCATACATGACACTGAATTAATGGAAAAACTGTGCTTGTATACAGCACAGTGCAACACACACTCGATACATGGGAAACAAAGGTTGGTTTGTACTTACAAGACGAGGAACTCTACTTGGAAATGGAGCAACTCAAAAGAAGACTCCAAAGACATAGTGAATACTCAAGTGCATATAAAAATGCAGCAAGCCAGAACTGGCTTCCTGGGCAAAAACATCTCCTGGATGTTTAAAATGGCACAAGAGAACAGGAAAGAGAACAGGCTATTATATCAATATGTAGCCTTTGTGAGATTCTTGATGATGTATTTACCAATCTACTTCCCCTTCTAAACGAGAAAAGTTAATAAACGTTGATGATGCCTGAAAGCCCCGTCTAAAAATAATGGCTTTGTTCCCTAAATTGTTCTTATGAGCCTAAGACCCAGAATAGAGAACTTATAAGAATCTTGTAATTAGTAACACATATGAAGACAAGAACGGCACAAAAGTCATTAAATATTATTAACTAATCATATGAACTGCTGTATTCTAAATTAATTACTCAAGGACTATCTACTTGTCATTGTGGAGAGTTTAATAAGACTATGATCAACATTGGAATGATGAACAAAAAAGTGAGAAAAGATTATATTGGATTAAATGAGAGAAAATAACGCAAAAGTATTCTAACATGATTAAATAAGTAATTGTGGATTTTCACCTACAATACTCTTCAGTTCAGCTCAACTTCTCTCTGTGGTAGAAAGAAAGGGCTCAGAAAAGGAAAGAGCTCAGAGAAGGGCAAGATTTTTCTTGTTAACACTGGATGCTTCAAGATGCTTAAGACTTCCAAAAGGTAATCAGTGGGAAAAGAGGGAAAGGCAGTAACAAACGGCACTGTATAAAATTTGTGTAGAGAAGTCCAGCTAGGTCTTCTTCTCACCCTTTGCCAAAACACTAGGGCTATATCATAGTGACCAAAGCCTTAGGAAAAACAAAGGGTTTTTGTCAAACCAACTCTATTAAAGGGCAAGAAATTCAGAGTTCATAAAAGTGAGGATTTTAATAGCACATACAGAGTTCATGAATTCATGGCTCGTTCTTTGGCCCAGACTTTGTATAACTGAATAGAGAGTTAGGTTTTCACATAAAATTATATCACTCACAAGTCACATAATAACACATAAACATTTCAAGAACAGAAATCGCTTATCCAGGTTTTCTATGTTGGAAAATCTTTATTCTCAAAAGTTCAGGCAGAGTTTTAATGGCTGTTCCCTGTAATGGTTTCCCAGTAGCATCTTCCAAAGAATCTGACCAGCTGCCTACTGAAGACAAAGTACTGGCTTGAAACAATCTACAAATCCATAAATAACTGCTAAATGCTGCTATCCAAAAGAAAAAAGCACCCCTTAATCACTCACAGCTCTAAAACCAGGAAAGCACAGATTAGAGCACTTATTTTTTCTTACCCTGATTTTCCCCATGACCCCAAAATTATCAATGCAAAGCGCCAAGCAGAACAAGTCCATAACCTACTCAAGTGTCCAAACCAAAATGAAGAGGGAATACGAGGGTGTCAGGACATATGGCTCATGCACCATGACATGTACTACAGCAACGCTGCCGGTTTTAGCACTGCCCAAGTGTCAAAGTCGGTGGACCAAAAGCCTAAAACTCAACACTCTGTATCGGTAACACCTCAGTATCTCTTTTCTCCAGACACTTCTAGCCTTTTCCTCCAGTGCCAGCTTCCATTTCCAGGGTAGGATGAAACACCTTTTGTTCCTATCCACTTGTAAGAGCCAAACTCCCCAGGAAACATATCAGAATAATGATTTTTGCAACCCCTGGGCCCTGACGCTTGTCTTTCCAGCATCAAGCACGGACAAGCCCAACAGTAGCCCAGAGGACACCAGCCCAGCTCCCTCACGCCTGCGCCACAGCCACGTCCTCCACCATGGCCACGTCCTCCACACCTTCGCCATGGCACAGGCACCACGGGGCTGACGCTCCCGCTCCCTCCAGCCCCAGGGACCAGCCAGGCACCACGGTGGGTCCCACCACCCTCGCAGCACCATCGCCTGGGTGCTGGGCACCACGGCAGGACTGTCCGCCTGCTCCCCGGGGCCGTCACCACCACCCTCGCAGGGCCGAGGGGAGGACAGGGCCACCAAGGGCGATGGTGACGGTGGCCCCAGGAGGACGCTCTGAGGCAGGAGCGTGACAGGAGGGTGGCCGAGGCGCACCCCAGCCCTGTGGCCTCCCCGCCGCGGCGCGTCGAGGGCGAGGGAGCATGTGCCGGGGGCATGGCGGGGCGGCCCGGGCGGGGGGCGGCGG
>VZTO01001387.1:48224-59225 GCA_013400615.1 Syrrhaptes paradoxus
CCGATCCCGACCCCCGGCCTCTCACCCCGCCGGCGGGCCTCCATCCTGGCCCCGACCCCACAGCCCCGCTCCCGGGCCCTTCATGCCGGAGCACGTCCGGGCCTTGGGCGCCCCCCGCCCTCTCCGCTCGGGCCCCAGGGTCCCCCAGCCCCGGGGCGGCTCTCTGCTTGACAGATCCCCCGGGTTTAGCGCCGGGAATCGTTCCCTGAAGGCCTGGGGTGAAGCCCGCGCTGGGCTGTGGGAGGCAGCCGCCGCGGCGTGAGGCGTTAACCGGGAGTTTTTCCCCAGATGAAGTTATCCGCAAGCGACTGCTGATCGATGGCGATGGCGCTGGTGACGACAGGAGGATCAATTTGTTGGTGAAGAGTTTCATTAAGTGGTGTAATTCCGGATCTCAAGAGGAAGGGTATTTGTTTTCTATTTTGTTTGTCCCCTTATTAATTTTTTTTTCTAAGTCTTGGAAGTGATTATCTCACATTTCAATGGAAAACGGGGCTTGATCTGTTTTGAAGAGACCCATGTTGTAATCTGTTTTCCAGTATGGCTCGGTGGTGCTCCCAGCACAAACGCCGAGCACTGTGGCAGGAGATGAGCACTAGGGACGGGTCAGAAATCACTGAAGGCTGCAGGCTGTGTCGTGAGTCTGCCAGCACCGCTCGGGTGCCCGCAGGATTGTGTCGCTGTGCGATCCATCCAGGAGTCCCGCTGTCATAACTCAAATCTTTAGCTGGCAGTTTGTATTTGTTCTGTTAGGGAAGGGTAGTACTGCTGGTATTTCTGCTGCTGTGGTTCTTTTTTTAAAAAAAAGAAAAATCAACAGCACTAAAGGGATGAGTGACAACGTGGTGTTCTGCTGTGGGGTCCATACTAGCACTGGATATAAATTCTCAGAGGACAAAATATAACTGTTTTGTGTACGGAGAAGCACTTCAGTATTAAAATACTAATCTCAGTGGTCACAGAGGCAGCCCTAGCTGGGAAGTTTGTAAGCTCTAGATCAATCTGCCCATTGGTTTACTGCTCACTTTGCACCTGGAAGGATGCGATCATGGAATTAATGCATGCAACTGCAATTTCAAAAAATTATACATTGAATCTTTGAAATATTTTTCTTTATTTAATAATTGTTTATTTAACTGTTCTTATGCTACATGGGGCTTTGTTTTCTTGTTTTGTAAAGGTAGGGGGTATTTTTATGCTGTTTAAGAATAAATATCGTGTCTGTTTTCAGTTACAGCCAGTACCAACGAATGCTGAGTACTTTATCACAGTGTGAATTTTCAATGGGAAAAACTCTTCTGGTGTATGATATGAACCTGAGAGAAATGGAAAATTATGAAAAAATCTATAAGGATATAGGTAAACATGAGAAAATACTGTTTTCTGTTTGACAATTCCTCCTTTATGAACAAGCTCAAGCAGTTCTAGTGAACATAATGTATACATATGATGAGTGGATTTTTTTTCTGTTTCTTAATAGATAGCACTCATGCTGCAAGTATCTTATCAGTATATAAAATACATACAAATAAAAGCTTTTTTATCGTATTGAAGCTGATGGCCACCATGTCACAAACAGCTCTTTATCTTATAATTTAGCAGAATGGCTTGTTTACATGTATTGTTTTATTTAAGTATAACTCTGTGTACTTTTTTTTTTAAAGAAAATAGCATAGCTGCAGCACATGAGAAGATTTCTGAATGCAAAAAACAAATCCTGCAAGCAAAAAGGATTCGAAAAAATCGCCAGGGTAAGGAGCAATATCTGTATTTATGCTAGTCAGTTTCATTATTTTGTTATATTTTAAAATTATCGATTAGAAAATAGATTCCAGATTTTTGAAAGCACAAGGGAATATACTGGCATCATGACTACTATATTTAGTCTGGTGGGTTCCACACCCACTACTGAAAAGTTTTTGGTGGATGAGGCAAGCAAGATTGAACCGGTAGATCTCAATGACATGCAACACCAGGGAAACCTGAAACAGTTCAGAGAGATGTTTTCAGGCCAAAGTAAAAATCCCAAAAGCGTCCTATCACAATTTGGGTGACTTGAGAAGAACTAAAGCACATCATTAACAGCGAGACAAGAGTTGAATAGACTTACATGCCGCACTGAAAATCATGCAAGTGTATTCCTTAAGTTCTTAAGGGAAGGTAATGTCTTGGCATATGCAGGGACACACCCAACAACTCTGTATGTGTCAGTAGTAAATACCTGTTAACGAGAGGTGTATTTTTCCCTACTCTTAAAATGATGTGCTGATAATTTCAATTGAAACTTGAAGCATTTCCCTGTAATACTGTCTTGTCAAAAGATCAGCAATTGAGGACCAGCAAGATTTTTTTTTTTCTTTATAAATGAAATGCAAAAAGAAAATGTTTAAAAGTATAGCAGGTGAAAGGTTTTAAATACAACTGTTTGATCATTTTTGTGGATAATTTTACACTCAACTGGAAATTAGAAGAACCCTAACCAGTAGGAAAGAAGTTCTTATGTCTTCACAAACATAGCTCTGAAATGTTTGCTTTTTGATATATCTTGTCCAGCCTGCAGCACTGATTTTTGCATGGGAATGAGGTAGTTGACATATGTACAATCTTACTGTCAGGAAAGGGCTGTGCTGGTTCCCTATATAACCATAATATTATTCTTAATGTGTAATACAGTTTTTTAAAAATTCCAGTTGTTTCTCATGCAGCATTTTATGCTTTTTTCCTAAAAATCTTAAATGCTTGTATAGCATCAGTGCTGTTTCACTAGATTGTATCTAAAACCAGTGCTTATGAATCGTAGACAAAAGACCAAGCGTGGAGCAATGCAGAGCTATTTAAAGGTCGTGTTTTCTGACCTCATCCTTTACAAATCACTAGCACTGGGTAAGCTTGCGTAGATAATGGCCTACAATCATATCTGAAGTTTATTCATTTATTAACATTTCAAAGTAGATGTAATAATCTACAGTATAAATTATATGCATTTTTATATATGTGTATTTGCTGTTACTTTTAAAAAATAGAGAGTTATGCACCAATTTGAAAAATGTTAAAACAGTTATTCAAGAAGGAGAAAGAATCTGTTACATTCTGTGGTACCTGATCTTTGGTTTTTGAATCTACACTTTCAGAATTAGACTAACCATTTAAATTTCTTTCAGAATATGATGCATTGGCCAAAGTCATACAACACCATCCAGACAGACATGAAACACTGAAGTAAGTGTGACACTACATTAAATTATAGTAAGCTAGAAGTCACTAGATTTGACATTTCCTTAGTTTCAGTTTGATCTTTCCTCACTTTTATATAATTTCTTTTGACACAAGAAAAACTTGGGTTTCATTTAAAAATTGTTCCCTTACCAGCTTTCTTTAATCTCCATCTGTATGGGTTCCGAAGCATTGCTAATCATTTTGTATTTGATTTTTTTCCATTGTTAAGGTAAATAAGTGAACTCAGATGTAAGTGCACATCTAATGTCACTTTACTGGGGCTGAGTTGCTCAGAACAGAGGGATAGTGGGGAAGTGCTGTAAAGTACACCAGCAAGGGATTCAGTAGTCAGGCAAAATACATAGCACACAAGCGAGTAAGGTGGAATGAGAGAAAGCAGGAGAAAGTTCTTAGGGCTTTCTTTTATGTTTTCTTAGTAGTAGTTGTTCCTGCATGCCCAGTTATAAATTACTGTGTTGTGTACCACAATATAACCTGCCCTGGCACGCAGGTTAGACCTACCTGTTGTCCAACTTATCTTGCTTTTAACATGCAGTATTGCTTTGTGTCACTGTTGGATTTGGATCACTGTCTGTGCTTTTGGTCATTTTGGGCAGTTGTGGGGACATAATCTTTTTAACTTCGTCAAGCCACAGAAACGTTCCAGGAGTCGTTACATCTCTAAGTTTGTTCTTAACCTGATTAAAGATGTGGCATGGGGTTACTGTTCTCACTTAAGCACAGTTTGCACCTATCCTGTTGCCCACTTTCAGTGAATTTGCAGAGGGAGGCTGTCTTTTCACAGTCCATGGCATTTTACAGCAAAAGGAAGGTTTTAAAAATTATATTATTACCCTAATAGTGGGATTTTTATAGCTATAAGCTGTTAAGAATATTTCACACATTTATTTCTTGCAAGTTGTTTTTCTGTGCCTTGATTTCATTACCACAACTGATTATATTAAAGGCAATTCTCATGAGGCTTGACTACTTCTTACTTCATTAGTCAGCATGTGCCATTTATTCAAGTGAGGCTTCATAATAAAGAATTATCAAAAGTGAAGCTTTTCAGATGAGGCAATTGATTAAGAATGGAAACGACTAAACAATTATACTTTTCTTAGAAGATGCCAGGTCGTTCAGGTTTGGAGAGAGCTTGGTTCATAGGTATTTTAGCTTTAACTGACCTCTCCTAGTGAATAAATTTTAAATATAGGAACTAGATGAAGTTTTCGTCCAATGTTTTAATTACAAGGCTTCCTTTCTCTCCAGTTTGAGGAAAGTATACAGAAAATCATAACTACAAACCAAGGACCACTCTTAAATCAGAATGCAGGAAGCCTCACTAACAATGCCACGGTTTTCTTGTAACTCTTAATCACTAAAAACAATTGAGAAATCTTCTTGTGACGAGAACTGTAATGATTTATTGCAAAGATTACATTTATAGCTTTTGCAGGTTATATAGTACAATAGGACAAAGTTTGGAAAAAGACTTTCTTTAGGCTTTTAAGGGACTGTTTCTTGGAACAGCTAGTCATATAGCACAAAAGAAGAGAAGGTGTTACTGGCTTAGTCAGAAGTAACGCACAAGAGCCAATTCAGGAAGTGACAGGAGCTGAACTGCTAAATGGCAGTGCCCACAGTGTAATTAGATGCAGTAGCAGAAGAGCTATTAAGAGGATGAAGAAATGACACTGAGTCTTAGAAAAGGAGATACAAAAATGAGAACGCTAGGCAGATTCTCTAGAGCAGGAAGTAAAAGCAGCAAAATTCCAGATGTAGCTTGAATGTTACTAGAAGAAAATTGCATATCTTCTCACAGGCTGCTTATGCCTGACAGCACGGTATAAACAGCAAGATTTGGCCAAATAAAATTCTTTCAGAAACCAAAAAACTAGTGAAATCATTGTATGAGCCTATAAGCTGTTAGCCCGTTTCCATTACAGGTAGAGGTAGTGTCACACAAAACCCTCTTTGGGGCATTCCCTCAAGGTACCAAGCATACTGTCTCAAAAAAAGACAACACCCTCAGGTAGCACAAAACCAGACCTTTTTCCCCAGCTGCCATGAGTTGCTAAGGACTGGAGGCCTTTCTGTGGTTCCCTGCCCAGATTAGTTGCAGCAGCTGTCAGTGCTTCAGGAAAAACCTTTTATTCCCTTGCTGACCCCTATATGACTCTGCCTGCTAATTAATCAGGGATGGTCAGCCTCAGTCCACTTCACCTTTAAAGAAATAGATTGTTCTCATTACATGGAGCACGAATGATGGTAGGCATTAGAGGCGAAGTAGAAGGGCCAAACTAGACATTTGAGTGTAAGAGGCGATGATGCTCCACCCTCATTTGAAAGCTAGTGTACATGATGTACCTGTTATTCTTTGCCCTGCTTCGAAAAGGATGTGGTAGTTCATGGTGGGTCCAAATGAGAACAGAAAACAAATACTTGCAGAAGGATCACAAAGAGGTGTTGAAAGACTTATCTATTTCAAAAGGATATGAGTAATAATGAAGATTATAGGTGTTGCATGTTTCCTTTATCTCTCAATGCCAGAAGCAATCAATTAAAATAAAAACTGGCATTTGAGAAGGAAATTAGTATTTACATGGATCAGTGTTAAATTCTTTGTGCTGAGGCATAAGTTCTATCATGTAGTTTCATAAAAAAAAGTGAATTATTGTACATTGTAAAGTCTGGCTGTTATCCAGCACTGTCTGGTCAAGCTGTTTTCAGAGATAAGGTTCTTACTATGTGTTTGGTCAATTGTTGTGTCTGGGAACTGTGTTTGTATGTTGGGTATGTAGGTTTATCAAATATGTTCTCCATGATGATGCTACATTTTTATAATTACTCACGTCAACATAAAGAACTCTGTAAAGTAGTGAAGCCTATGAAAATACCATTGGTGTTTAAAGTAACCCACTTCTTTAACTTTCGTTGTATGGTCAAGTAAATAACGTGTTTGTGGCAGGACTGAACCATGTACAACTGCACTCAAGCTTGGAGGCCTTGTTTTTGTACAAGTCCTGAAATTATAAGTTTACAACAAGTTTATGCCTCTCTGTCATTTCATTTGTTATGCTTTGTTTACTTATGCTATTTATTTAATGGTTCTTTTTCCTCCACTTAGTTCAAATCTGTTTTTCAATAATCTTACATAACTTGTATGGTAATGTCTTTTCAGGCAACTAGAAGCTTTGGGGAAAGAACTGCAACATCTCTCTCACATTAAAGAAAATGTTGAAGATAAGGTAGGTTTTTCATAGAGATTGTTATGCAATTATTTATTAGGAACATAATTAATGGAGCATCTGCTGTGGGTTGTTTGGCTGTTGTTCTGTTTCCTAAAATATATATTTTATCATTCCAGTTAGAGCTGAGAAGAAAGCAGTTTCATGTTCTGCTGAGCACCATCCATGAACTTCAGCAAACCCTGGAAAGTAAGTGGTGTTCTTAGGTAAAATATATATAAATGGGTTGGGTTTCAGTGGATCAAAGGGAATCGCAGCTTTCAGCAGTGGGTTAGCTGTGTGCAATAATATTGTTTTAAATATTGTTTGCTGGATTTTTGCTGTGTCTTTCCAAGTAATTGGGTATGGCCTTTGAGCATGACCTGATTAACATACAGAGATGGCACTAAGAGCAGACTTTCATTCTCTAAGGCTGTCTAGATCTTCTTAAGCAGAATGAACTGTTAATCCTAGGTGCACTTTAGCAGAAGGTTATTGTTATTATGTGCTACTAACACTTGCTTAAGTATTAGTTCTCTAAAATACATTTTTGCATGAATGTATAGATTACCTTTCAGCTTCTAGAATTTTATGAAGGAAATAATGTTTAGTGGAAGGCACAGCCTCAGTTTGAGATAAACTATTAACAGGCAAAGAGAAGGCATGTAATTTGAGGCAATCTGGTACTCTTTGCTTGAATTAATACTATAGGGTTTACCCCATGTTTCCTGTAACAGCTGCTACAGATAACATTTAAGGCAATCGATGTGAAATATTTAAGTGGGACACAGCTTTGCAGTATAGTGTGTAAATATGACCAAGCATGTTTAACTAACAGTAATATTGAATTTTAGATGATGAAAAACTTTCAGAAGCTGAAGAATCTCAAGAAACTCAGATGGAAACTGAGACCAAACAGTAGATGTAATATGAAGACTACTGACTATACTATTGAAGAATATCCAAGTGTCTACCCTTTGTATTGAAACCAACAGTAAGAAAGACGGAGCTGAAAAATAGTTTTCTACTGCTTCTGTGAATTTTTATGCAAACGTACTTGTTTTGTTTATGCTTCAGGGGAAAACAGTTACAGATCTGTGCAGACAGGCACTTTGTGTTAATCCACAAACTTTGTAATTTGTGACAAGAAATATATTTTGTTCTGGAAAGGATGAAGCTTCTGCACAGTACTTGTAAACTAAGGTGTTTGCAAAACATTGTCAATGAAAGGTGTTTACAAACAGTTTCCTATTTTTAGCAGGCATTGAGCCTGATAGTAAGGGCTCCTTTTCTTACTTGACACTGGACTGCGGGCAATGCATCTTTCCATGACTCCCAGCTTCCATACTCTAGTCCAGATGGGACCTAAAACTGAACTAAGTAGGGTCTTGATTTTTCAAAGTAGCTGCCATTTTAGAACTTACTTGTGACTAGACTAGGATTTGCGGGTTTCATACAAAACAAATTACTTCTATAGAAATAATGCTTGTCAAGGGGTGTAAAACCAACAAAAATCTTACTGTACTAGCTTTGTTTTTTTACCTTAAGGGGAGGCAAAGGACTGCAGTGATCTGAGCCTTGCTATGCTGTGTTCTGCGCAACCACATCAAAAGTCTCATTTTGAAATTACACATTTAAAACTGCAAATTAAAAGCTTTGTTCTTGTAGAACCAGGAATCTAATCCTGATACCATTTGTAATCTGCTTCTGGATTTTATCTGCCAATGAAGTGTTATGAAAAACATCATAGTTCCTGAAACAGATGGTGGAACCCTTCCTTTCTCATGATGACAAACTGAAGCAGTAGAGGAGCAATCATAATGTTAAAGATTCTCAGATACTTTATCAACAGGAAAGGTGGAATCTATCCACCTGGATCGTCCTGCAGTCTGAGCAGTCTGTTGGGAGGTAGGAAATACAGGTTTCAACCTTCCCAACAATAGAAGAGAATTGAGTGTGCTCTAAACTTTTGTAAGGCAGGGAGGAAGGAACAAGGAGCACTAGTAGGTCATGTCATTACCTGTTAGCCATGTTCTAAAACACCTGTTAAATCAGGCCTTCCAGTGGTTTGGGTAAAGGAACATGTTTTGGATCTTGCTCAGACTGAGTCATAAGCATACGTGGTTGGAGTAAAATAACGCTGTACAGAATAGAGCCTCTTCCTCAAACTAGGTGAGAGCTGAGGGGGATTTCCAGGATTGTGACTTTGGACTTTTGTAGTCTAAATGCTGTATAATTCCCACTCAGTGGCTGTGGATCTTTGTGCATTGGGCTGAACAGACATATCTGAGCTTGTTTTGCTCACATTCCAAATTTGCTAAAGGCAAGCCAGCTGAATGAGAAGTCATACAGCTTCAGTAGCGCAGCACAGCCCTGGACTAATAAGCTGTCAAAAGTCTTCTAGTTCACAGCTGGTCAACTCAGAACACAGGGGAAGCTCGGGTTTGCCTTATAGAGCCTGTGCAGACATGCAGTGCTTCTCCTGCACTTAAAATTTTGCAGATGGGGGAAGGAGGCAAGGTAAGCAAACAAAAGAGATTTAATGTGAAAAATACAGTCAAAAAGTATTTACTGTTGTGTGTTCTTTCCCCTCCTAACAACAGTGAATAGTAAAATATTTTGTTAAGCAGCAATACTAAACTATTGCCAAATCAGGGAGGAGTCACTTTGGTGAAGGTGTGAATTACAAAGATCATAAATTGCAAAGTCTCAAGGCACTTTTAAAGCATATTAACATTTTCTGTGGTTGAAAGGCCCTCCATGAGCTACCTGGATTGTAGTTTGGTGCAGAGGTAGATGATATTTACCAGCTAAAAATTATCTCTCTAACAGCATTGTCATGAAAAACCTCAAAATTCTTTGTTTTACTCAGTACTTTGGAATTTTACTTGGATCGCTCAAAGTATCTTATCTCAAGATTTGTGCTGCTCTGTATAGAACCTAACCAGAAACATGCCAATGCATGAGTCTGTCCCTCTGGTAAGGAATACAAATGCAGAAACAAAACTTGTATGAAGACAAGCAATACAAACACATGGCAAAGCAAGGAGTATTTTCTAGTTTGAATGACGGTGATGCAATCTTGAAAAGCAATTACTGCCTTAGCACAGTGTGGCAGCAAGAGGGTGATGTCACCATACTGCCTTGGAGAGCAACTAAAAAAGTGACATCAATTCATCGCAAATACAACCTCAGTGAGACAGCCAAAACATTTACTCCTATTTTTTTTTTCAGTATTTATACCTCTAACCTCTCAAACACTAGATTTGTACCAAAAGAGAAATAAAACTGAATGAAACTCCAATACCAGGCAATATTTAACCTGCTCTGTTAAGCCCTAAGTCCCAGGTTTGAATCTGCTATGCATTTGCTGAAAATAGGTACCTGCATCTCCTTCATTCTCTTTTATTGACACAAAGTTTTATTTGTGTCATTTTTTAAGGCTCAGATGATAGTCAACTGTTTCATCCCACCCTGGGATTTACATGCCTAAATGCTCCATCTTAATGCTATCACCATGTGGATGCAAAAATACAAGTAGACAGATGTTGAGGTGATAAGCTGACATTTTTTTGTTCCAGGACTTGTTTTTCTGTCCTCTCCAAACAAGAGAGCAGTAGAGGGAGAGTGGAACATTGGACAGAATTGGTAACTTGGGCAAAATTTTTTGAAAGAGATTTAGCAAGCTCCATGGAAGAATCAAAGAAGGAGGAGAAAGAAGGTCATGGTGAGACACTGCAAAGTGATGGGATATACCTGAAGCCATGGTAATTTGAAGACAGCTGATGTTAGCAAGAAAATTGCAAAAAATACATCCCAAATATTTATGACATAGAAATTATTAATTATTTTAGATACTTGCCATATGTGTTTTCATGCTTTCCTCTACTCCTTTACTCAAGTCTCAGGTGGTTCTCCATTTTTGCAAGTTAAAAAGAAAATAGAAAAAGGAAAAGAAATTCAGAAATACAGGCAACTGCTGTTGTGTGAACCTGTGTGATCTCTATTTTCTAGAACGTGTGCATTAGGGAAATACTATACTAGTGTATGAGCCATCTAAAATACATACATACAGCAGACCCCAGGGAGAGCAAGTTAGCAACAGAGAAGTGCTCTACCTTTCGTGCTTCATCCTGATTGTCAAATGTCTACTTGGGTTACCTCAGCCTTCATTTCCGAAGTCTGTTTTAATAAACGTTATTATCTGTGTTGCAGAAGTCCCTAGAAACACCACTCATAGCGCAGGGCCCGCATGTCGCTCTGCTCTGTGCAAAGGCAGAATACAGGGCAGCACCACAACAGCCTGGAGGCAAAGCCAGGCTTGGAGCAGAGCATCCAGAGCGGGGTACACACCGCAGCCTGCTGGCAGACACCCCCAGGTTTGCCCTGGCCTGGCACAATTCACCCGCCTGCTGGCAGCGGGCAAGAAGCCTGCACAGCATCGCTGCACGAGGATGCTCGGGTACCTGCCAAAGGCGCTTGGGGAATGGGATACTGGGGCTGGGGACCCAGCGCATCCCTGCTGATGGGACTCAGCATCCTCACTGAGGAGCTT
>VZTO01001388.1:0-25275 GCA_013400615.1 Syrrhaptes paradoxus
AAACTTATCATCACAGTCCTTGACTTCTGTACAGTCAAAACACTCCCTAACATATAGAACCACCCCACCTCCTCTCCTTCCTTGCCTATCCCTTCTCAAGAGCTTATAGCCATCCATTGCAGCACTCCAGCTATGAGTCTTATCAATTTTAGAAATGCAAGCCTACTCATACCTTTGTGATGATTCTTTTCTTTGTGAAAGTTCCTGAAGGAGAAAATGTCTGTGGATCTGAAAAAAAACTTGGGCTGTTATGGGGCTTGTTTTGTTATTTTTATAGGCTGCCTTGTCAGGCAGATGGAAGTGGTCCAGTGAATTAATGGAGTCCATGGGATATCTGCAGCACGAAAGGGACACTCACATCATTAGGGAGGCAGAGGGTCATGGAACTGATTGAATGCCACATTGTCACCAGGAGATAACAGTAAGAAGTGCTGAGGGCTGCAGTAACGAATCTAACATAAACATTTATTTCAAGAATGTAGCTGTAGGTCACACGAGAAAATAAAGGTGACCAATTTGCGTAGCCTTGTCTATAACTTAAACTTCGCTGAGCTATCAGTTAGAGAATAAGGTAACACAGATCTAAGAGATACATTACCTGGAAAAAAATTGTCGTTTTTTTTTTCAAGTTAGCTAATGACCACTGAGAAGAAACTGACCTTTGCAAGTCATTTAATGAAGAGGCAGACAAAGATGTTATTTTTCTTAATTTCTATGCATTAAATGACAGATACAAATCATCCATAATAATTGTTGAAAGAACAGGTGTCCTTAATTTTAGCCTTGGTTTAAACAAGTAAAACTCATTGACATTATTCAAGAACTCTTTGGGCTAATGCATACAGAATACTGTCCTGCTTGTGCCTTTCTCGAGTGCATCGTTACTGATTTTGCTGCCCTGGGAAGCTGAAGGTCCTAAAACCTATGCAAGGGCAGCACAATGATCAATAGATATTTCTTGAGCTTTGAGGTTTTATGAGATCCATTTGTGAAGTTAAGGGCATTCATATGCCATCTGCCTGGCCATGAAAGGGCAGCAGATGATATCAGTGAGTGCTGCTGCCAGGTCTCCCATGCCAAAAGGGAGGAAAGTGCTTCCAAGGGCCTCTGCTGTGTGAAGACTGCTCATGCCAGAGCCAGCAGTTTGCAGACAGCTGAGCAGGAGCTTGGAAGTTACAGTGCCACTCCTCCATCCTGGTTTGAACAAACTACAGTGCATTAACCGGTGTTCAAGAGAATTTGGACCCTCGGTGTCTAATGCAACGCACCGGGTGCCTGGATCATCAGCAACAGAGCTCTGCCCTGAGATTTATTAAATGTTCCTGTGTCCATTTCTTGCCAACGTTATGAAGGACTGTGAGTCAGTGAAGGACTCAAGTATTGAGTTATTTTATACTCACACAGAGTTGATACATAGCCACACTTCTAGCCAGAACCAGCCTCAGAACTGAAAATAAAAAGAGGGACTGGATGCAAGCTAGAGCATAAAGAAAATAATAATGTATGATGTTGTTTCACGTTCACAATCTGTCTCTTCTCATGAATGTAACTTACTTGGTGAAGGACACTTCTGCTCTTTATTTAGTGTAAGTCTCCTCAGTGGATACAATTTTTGTTTCTTGAGTTTTGCTTTTCAAAAAAACCCTATTAACTGGCAAATATAAGAAGTATTTAAACATTTATTATGTATAAATATACCTTACAGGTGGGAAAGTGAAAACTTTGGGAAGTTATAAGTGGTAGCTGCAGCTTAAGCAGAATAGTGTCTGTGACTTTCTCATATAGTTTGCAGAAGAAGAGGGACCCTCTAGGGAGAATGTTAAATCAAGTTCCTGTGATGAAGGCTGCTCAAGGTGCCTGTCTTCCCTCAGGGACCCTAGGGATGTAATCTATGTGGGCTGGTTTCTTCAAGGCATAGCCTTTTCCCTCCTGACCCTTCACAGAGAAACCATTCATTATGCATGAAATTTAGTCATGCCCCTCTGAGATAGGAGTAGGCCAGGATGAGGGCTATGTGAATGACTTGTACTGGTCTCTGTCTCTACTCTGTTCCTTCTCTTCTTAAAACCACAACAGAGTATTTTGGAAGGAGAAGGGGAGGAAAATAGAAAAAAAAAGCTTGGTATTAATATTGAATGATTTCTTTATTTTGTTAAAATGATCATTTAAAAGTCCACATAAAAATATTTGATGCCAAAGAAAATTATCTGTTTCATCCTCTACAGTATATTATTTTTTTACTATAATTGTTTCTTTTACTTCAAATGTCGGTAAAATCTGAAGTAGAATATTTCAACAGGAAAGATCCTAAACTTTTATTTTAATGATCTTCTCCTTTTTCAATCAAATTAGTCAGTGAATTTAACAAAAATTTGAAAGTTGCTTGGGCCAGTCTGAAGTTACCTTAATGATGAGGAAAAAATGAAAAAATAGATGAAGAAGAACTCCATGTCTATGTAGCATTCTTCAGTTCTCATTTAGAGACATTTGTCAGATCATTAATGTTTGTAAAGTAACGCATCCCCTCTTGCCAGAAGAATCCAATATTGCTGCATTTACCTGTTTAATACACAGATAAACAAGAAGTGTCACTTTGGTTTTGGAAAATACTCCCAAAAGCAATGAAAAATGACAACTTATAAATTGCCTTATTAGCCTTTTGTACTGAGCCAGGATGGGATCTCACTGCTTGCCAGCAAACAAGCCATTGTGCCCACCTGGTTCCTGACATCCCCAGTTGCCCCTGCAAGAGGTGTGCAGGGGTGGGGGGGAGCTTGTGCTCAGGCTCCTCTGTGTGCTCAGGGAGGGGTGCGGACCTGCACACCTGACCCAGCTGCTGCCAGCCAGCCTGCAGGAGGTACAGCATTTCAGACAGAAGCTGAGATATTGTTTACAACAGAAAGTGTTTTCATTTCTGTTTTATTTCATTGTTGCTGGAATGGGAAAAATACATGAGTCTCAAAGACCAGTTCATGATGTACTTAATTGTGTTACAAGGGCAAAAAGTACTGATAAACCAGAAAGCTATTATTTGTTCTGAATTAATACCCTGGAAACTACAAGAAATGCAATTTTTTTCCTACCTTTTGAGGATGAAATTATTAGTTTTAAACTTTTCTTTTTTTTCTGTGTCAGACGGTCTTGAGATTTGACCTTAGGATGATTGTATTATGATTGCTATGCAGTTTATTACCCTTTTTTGTTCCTTTTTAGACATGATTTGGGAATAAGCTCATTTAAAAACCAACAGCAGAAACCACCTAGACTTAGAAAACCAGCATAGACTGAAGGTACATTACCTTGTGAAGTGGTAGAGCTACAAAAGCCCATTTTTAATGCCACAAGTAAGCTCAGAATTTCATCTTTCAAGTAACATAAAATATTAATCTTTCACTTCAGTGTTTGTGAGATATTGGCTGTCAAAATACATGTGGGGAAAGCTTGCAAGGTGGTTTTATTTGTAGGCCACTACAAAAGCTTTCAGGATCAATATGGTTTACCAAGCACCGCTCCCAGACTACTGATCAGACAGGGAGAAACAATGTCCCTGTGTAAGCGAACACATAGTCACAGAAAACCTGTAGGGTGAGTCTTCTCGAGGATGATGCCCTTTACCTTCTCAGCTTACTTTCTCCAGAAACACACAAACATGCATGTGCATGTACAGACACACTCACTCTCTTCCTGGGTGGAAACTGTCCCCTCCAACCCTTCTTTATTGACTGAAGACCCAAGAGAAAGCCTTTATTGACAACCTCTACAATCTGACTACATGTTGTGTTTTCCTGATTCCAGCCCCTAACTTACCTTTCAGAGAAGGTGACTACATTAATTACACAGACACTTTCCACCCTGAGGCACGCAGGAGCTCAGTTATCTCATGGTGTTTTTTGCTATGTATGCAACAAACTAGGGTAGCAGGGAACACTCAAGCAGATGTTTTCCTAGTCCCTGAAAATCTCTATGCAATGTAAGGATGATTTTTCAGCTAGCTTTCAAATGGGTGTGTAATACCCATTTGTCTCTGGAACGAAAGATCTTTTATTAACATATTAATTTTAGTATTTTTTAAAACAATCAAGAAGAGTTTATGTAGTTCTGAAAATAAAACATTTTTTAGTCTACAAATTCCTTTATTTTGAACTAGAAAATTCATACATATGCATCATCCATAATGAATTTGCATAGACACATGATTATGTTTTTTCAGGTCTATACAGGCAAGAAGTTATCTTGTGATGTCACTTACTTCTGTAAAAAATGGTTTGAGATGTTTAAGCTGCTTCATATCTATTCACTAGGCTATGGGTATGGTATCAACTGAAGAGGTAGACAATTTCATAACCTAATGTGCTTGTCTCTGTGTTCATAAAAATTGAAAAATCGTTATGATTAGAAAACAAAACAATTTCTAGACATTTCTGAGATCAATTACCTTTTCCATAAAATTAATTCACAAAACACAACAAAAGAAATTAACCAGAAATTCACAACATATTACCTATCAACATTGTTTATTATTTTATCTATGGTTGATTTACCTTCTGTATGGGTGCTGACAACAATATAAGTAAAATGAAAAACAGTTTTTAATCTCCTCATCAAAGAATGAAGGATTAAATTATTTTAATAGTCTGTTCCTGCAGATCTTAAGTGATGGTGTCTGATTGCACTTGTGGATAGTACAGCAGTCTCTGACTTTGAAGTAGCCGGGCACTTTTTTTTTCCTTACCTGAAATCCATTGTTTTTTTCAGATTTTATTTTTTTTGCAAGGCATCTCATTCTGAAGTAGCAGCAAGGCAGATCTTAGAAAGTTTCAAAGTAAAAGAAAAGAAAATGGAAGCAAAAAAAATCAATATTATGTTTAGATATAAAATTATCAGAATTAAACTGATGGGTTAACTTATGTTAAGGACTGTTGGTTTTGGACACCATTGGCTAAATGATGCACGATTTGGTCAGAGATTTATTAAAAACTCTTTAAATATCAAGCAGTTAATTGTAGGACACAGCCTTTGTCTGGAACTTTAGGTTCTTTAATAGTTTTGTAAAAACTCTGCAAAAGGAATCCATGGTGAATCAGCCTTTGTGTAAAATGTAAGTGAATATTGTAAGCTTGGGCCCTTCTAAAATTCTTCTGTGGAGAGCAGCTGAATAATGCTAGAGAAGGAAAAATGAACTGTGTTGTTTGATGTTAGAGCTGAATCAAACTACAACTCAAATCAAACTAATAGCCTACTATTGAGGAAAAGGAGAAAGACCCATTTCATTTCTTCTCTCTTTCTCTTTTTCTCCAGCCATGCTACCCCTTTCGATATTTCAGGTTTGATGATAATTTGTTTATCTAATTCAGTTTGCTAACATGGAAACAATTTTATTTTTTTTCTTTTCTTCTCAACTCAGTTTTCTTGTCATTTAGTAACTGAAAGGAGTTTGCCATCTGATCACTTGAGTGCTGAAGTCAGCACAAAAGAAATGATGGAAAGCAGAGAGAGGTAAAGGGGAGGCCTTTCCCTTTTGATGGCAGCAAGCTGCTGTACCAGCTGAGTCCAGCTGTACTGGCATGATGCCAGACCAGTGGTGGTGAGGTGGCATCCTGAGACCGTGCTCACAGCTGGAGGGCGTCACTGTGGGGCAGTACCAACACAAGGTCCCTGAGCCATCTTTTGCCATGCAGATTGAAATACGTTTTCAAATATTTTCAGTTATTGATTTTTTTCAGCACAGTGCATGAGCCCTGGAGCACAGTCACATGAACACAGACCAGCCCTGTGGAGGTCAGCGGCTTGTAAGAGGCCGAGTACAGCGCTTCAATTCAGGTGCCTATTTGGCTACAGCATAGACACCTTTCTTTCTAATATAATCTCTAAAGCTGTCCCCTTCTGAGCAGCTAAGTAAGGACAAAAGGATAGACAGTTTCTATTTGCTCTTAAGGTCAACATTTCAGGGATTCTCCTGAGCAACAAAAGACTGGAGTACAACTCTGATGCCTGTAAATGCAGGCAAAAAACTTCAAGACAAGAGACTGGAAGAGATCCATCTCAGAAGAACTATAGGCTGGGTACCTGACATGAGAATTATAGGCTCATGTCACCTGACATGAGCACTAGAGAGGGTTCAAGTACTGAGCTGAAATAGGAAGAGAAATAGGCTTTCACACAGGTGTTCTGCTTTTCAGGTGACTGTCCCAACCACAGTTTTGGAAGTGTCCATTTTTCTTGTCCATCCTCATCTTTCAAAAACTAGAAAATATTAATATAATTTCCAGCTCATTTGTACTCAAGATTTCCAGGATCTTGGGTATTTGCTGAGATTTTGCAATGTCTCATTTACTGTCATTGAAAAATATACAGGAATTGGTTTCTTCATACCTTTCTAAACAGATAAAAATTGCTTCATCTTCACCTTAGAAACAAAATTACTGAGAGTTATGTTAAAAGATAATAAAAGATAATAAAGCATAATAAAGGACTTGAAGCTGTGTGTCGAAGGGATAATTTAAACTGCACTTAGTTTTCAATAAAAACAAAATAACATACCATAATCATTTAGTGCATGTACTTTAACACAATTAGCAGTCTGAGTGTTCTGAAGAGTTTCTGGAATGGAGGCTGAATTTCACTTAACAGAGAAACAGTGATCTTTCCAATATTTTCTGAGCCACTGCAAGATATTTAATGTTACTTTTGTAATAGTTTATAAAATTATCCTTTTGGTTATTGATGAGTTAAAATTCTACACCTAGATGTTACTTCTTTTTATAAGTTAAATATGTTGAACTAAATACAGCAACGTTTTAGCTGAGGTATGTATATATTTAAGTATATACAAACATATTTGTCCAGTTAAAATGTGTTTGTGTCAATTATGGAGGACAAAACTTGCCCTATGTAAAAATCAGTTCATGAAAATGGGTTTACCATAAAGCAGAATATATTCACACTTCATGAAATTACACTTTTGGGTGTTCAGTCTAGATGTCTTTAATACCTTTTTATTTAACAGAAAATATTAAATGGCTCAGATTTATAGATCTAGAACAGATTAGAAAACTTTAAGGGATTCATTCCTTCTTTCTGAGATTAGATCTTAAACCCCTTGTCCAAACACATATGAGTAATATCGGAGAAAAATACAAAACCACAATAAGGAAGAAAACCAGAAGCTAAATACCCTCTTACATCTTGCCTCAGTTCTTCATAAGTGAATCCCTAGGTGATGAATAGTGTTAAGTAACCACTATTAGAAAAAGAAAGTAAAGTCTCATTTATAAAAATACTCTATTTTAAAGAAAAAAAAAGCCTTAGTCATCTCTAGTGACATCAGCAATGACATAGGCTATATTGCTGCTACTTTCAAAGAAAGCTAGCTGCTTCTATTCAAGGACAGAAAATGCTTTAACGATGTATAAACACGTGTGTATAAAATTCAATGGACTAATTGCAATAGCTACTTATGTGCTTATATTGGGCCAAACTCTTTGCTCAAGGTAATGTGTACAGTCCTGATATCTTTAATAGAATTGTGAATGTTCTGCCCATGGACATGGGCACTTAGCTTTTTCAAGAACAGGAATAATCTTCAAAGGGATAATCAGGTCAAGAGTAGGTGATGGGGGATGCAACTGTACTTGTCGGTTGCATTATTTTTCTAGGTAGTTCAAGAAGTGGGGTTATTTTCTGGGATAGGAGCTCTTTTCACCTTTACAGAGATAAAGATTGTAGTAATCAGTGTATGTTGGCTTAGAATTTTTTATCAACAGCTCTTTTGCAAATGCATACAGAATAAAGATACAGTAAAATAATGTATAACAAAGTCAAGAGCAGTTAACAGCTGTCCAGGTTGCTTTTTCATCCTGACGTTTTGGAATTTAATTGTAAAAAGGTATTACTCTAAGAAACAATATCATAACTATGTTCAGATTCAAATTTGTTTTTTCCAAAATAATCAACCCATTTATTTTCTGAATCAAGCAGTAATACAGACATCTCTATTGTGTAAGAAGAATTAAATTAGTGATGGCCAAAAGAAAAATGCTGTGTCAGCCTTGGAGGAGGGGGAAGAGGAGAATTCCTTTCTGTGTGAGTCTGGGAGAAGCAAGCAGTTGTCTTCCAGGAGTCACAGAAAAGTCCTGGGGGCTTGGAAAAATCTTGTACAGGGGAGAGTGGGATTGAGGCAATACGATTCTTTTGGGTACTCTGCCTGAAAGGAGTAGCAGTGAAGCTTGACCTCTTGCTCTCCCTTCTTCTGCATCCCCAGAGACCCAGGAGCTGAACATCCCTTTTCTGATGCAGGTCAGTCCTGTTGCTTCATACTGGACTAAACAGCCCTCCCTATTCCCCATATTCATGTTACTTATTAATTTTGTTTTATCCTTGTTTCTGTCTACTAGGAAAAGGAAGAACAACAAGGAACAGGCCAGGTCCTAATTCTTGAGCAGCAATAAGAGGACTAGGGTGGAGAATGAAGACCTTCACTGTAGGGAGCAATAAGCTGCTGAAGAGAAACTCCAGCAGAAACAGAAGGATGTGTAGGAAAGCAGTAGGTTTTGGATCAGTCTATCCTTACCTCCTCTGGTATAGGCAATTTTTTTTCACTCCTGAGCTCTGACCAAACTCTAGCAAATAACTGTTCTCAGCAATGATGAAAAACTAAGAAGCATAAACTCTGGTTTGGTGGTTTATTTGTGTGAAAGAGGGTGGTTCAGCTTTTTAATGAGTTTAGGCTTTTACATTCAAAAAAACAATTTCTTATATTTGCTTATCTGGTATTTTCATTGAATTTTTAAGAAACAGAAGAGACTTACATATATAAAAGAGAAAAAGAAATCATTATGCCCTTTCTATTTATAACTTCTTTCCATTTACAAAATATACTAGTAGATTTAATTCATAGGAAAAAAGATAACAATTTTCAACGCTTCACAGAATGAAAAAATGAAATAAAAACCTACAATTATTTGCTAAAGGCCACAAAAAGGCCTCTATCAAATACAAAGAAAATTATTAATGAAAGCAAAATGTCCAACACTTGAGAATGTCTGTGGTCTCAATGTGTACAGATACTTGCAGACATCAACTAGTTAAAAAGAAAACCCTTCCCAACATTGTCATAAAATGTGTCACAATTAGAGAACTATTACCATAAAACAGTAGTACATTAATGCTTTTTTAACAATCAAAAAAAAAAAAATTGGTTTCCATGTATTAGTAAGATGTCCAATGACAAGCTACATAGGGTCAATTAGAGAAGAAGCTATTGAAAACGCACAGAGGTAATACAAATTTACCGGTGTTTTTTTTTTTAATTTTTAGAAGTTGTAACCATGGTTAATAATGATTTTTCTACTACACAGCGGGTACTTGTTTTTGTGGGTTAAGCAGTGTTTTTTTATTTTTTTTTTTTTTTTTTTAGAAGTTGTAACCATGGTTAATAATGATTTTTCTACTACACAGCGGGTACTTGTTTTTGTGGGTTAAGCAGTGTTTTTTTATTTTTTTTTTTTTTTTTTTAGAAGTTGTAACCATGGTTAATAATGATTTTTCTACTACACAGCGGGTACTTGTTTTTGTGGGTTAAGCAGTGTTTTTTTATTTTTTTTTTTTTTTTTTTAGAAGTTGTAACCATGGTTAATAATGATTTTTCTACTACACAGCGGGTACTTGTTTTTGTGGGTTAAGCAGTGTTTTTTTATTTTTTTTTTTTTTTTTTTAGAAGTTGTAACCATGGTTAATAATGATTTTTCTACTACACAGCGGGTACTTGTTTTTGTGGGTTAAGCAGTGTTTTTTTATTTTTTTTTTTTTTTTTTTAGAAGTTGTAACCATGGTTAATAATGATTTTTCTACTACACAGCGGGTACTTGTACAAAGAGTATTCCTTTGTAATAAATTGCATATTTACAAGAGTTCCATTTTCTGTGGTCTCTGTGAGATAATACATCAAGCTCAGACACATCAATAAAACTGACTAGTGCCCAAGAAAAAAAGACTGAAACAGCTGCTTGTTTTTAGCTCTTTCAAGTGATTCATAAATAACAATACAACCACAGATCTGCCATCAGTAAAATGACTGTATATCTTCTGAACAGCCTTCATATCAGTGAATGAATTGCTAGTTAAAATTCTCCTTATTTCATAATTTTTAGAAACCATGTAAGTAAAAACAAATTAAAAAAACATGATGCAAGTGAAACATTTGTACTTCTAATACTGTGTAGGTTGTGCCTTTCCAAATAGTTTTTTAATATTACTGTTGTAGGAATGTGTGAGTATTCCTTTAATGGGGAGGTATTTGCTACAGCTGTGTGACAGAGTAAATGCTAGATTTCTCCTGATGGTCTCTGTCAGTAAAAGTAGTCGTCGAGACCTGAGCATGATGTCCTCCCTCTCTGGGGCTCTCACCCAGCACAATTTCCTTCTCACTCAGCATAGCAGTCAGGACACCACCTTCAAGAAGGAAAACTAAAAAAAAGAAGGCAATGAGAAGCAGCAAAGCAGCACCATCACATTAGTATTTCTTGCACAGCACTGTCTCCTGAGGAACTTTAAAAAGAACTCTTCATTAATTTAATGGAGAGGGGTAATGAATTCCAATAACTTTGGAGCAACAGCAGAAAAATCCTCTCTCCTAGATACTCCACGGTAGAGTCAAAGTTTGAGTTTAAGATGAGAGGACCTCTACAGGCAATACTCCAGTCATTGCTTTGTATTGTGAGAAACAAAACCAGACCTGTATAAAGGTCAAATCATGTGAAAAAAAGGTTCTGAAACCCTGAGCCCCGATAAGGTAAAGCTACAAAGTAACTGCTAGTAAAGAAATTGGCAGAAGTGCTTTCCACTGTCACATTTTGCTTCTCATGGCTCACCAATTCTCTGCTTCACACAGAGTTGTGTGGAGATGAAGAGTTGCATAAGGTTTGAGAACTACACTGGTTTTGGCATTGATGTAGTATGTACTTGAGGACCTAATTCTTCTTTCAGATAAGTAAGTTGAACCATTGTTTAATATTGCCATAATTAGGCTTCTCAGAGTTTTTTATTGTGAAAGAAAATCAAAGAATCATGGAAAATCTGATTTTCTTGGAAAAAAAGTCAAAGAAGAAATTTCAGAACAGGAAAATGAAGAAAAGTTGAGACAGACTTTAAATCAGGAGGTAGCAGGTAACAGTGAATAGGCAAGGAGTCATTTGAATACATAAAGCATTTATTCATACAATTACTGGTTGGAAACTAAGGCAAAAAGGAAAAATCAGTGCCAAGCTTGCAGAGATGGTGATGAAAGTAGTGGCAAAGCACACAGGAAAGGAGCTGTAATATCAGTATCAAGATAACAGTTTCCTTTCCTTAATAAACAATAATTCCTCCCATTGCCCTCGTCTAATTTCTTACAGAGTAGGCATAATTCTCATTCTTATACTAAAAACAAAGTTTGCCTTTGAAGGTGAAGAAATGCTTAAGGGAAAAGTGCTGAAATACAAAATCAGGTAAACATATGTCCCTTCTTTTTGTCTCAAAAGGCAAATCAGTACACAGCTGATTTGTACTCACCTGTGTCAAACAGATCTATTACGAGACTTGGTTGCACATGTATTTACTCTGCAATTTTTGTAATAAATATATTCATATATAAACACAATTATTATAATTGTTATTGCAATAACTCTCAATTGTTTATGGGAAAAGGCAACTGAAAGTAAAGTTCTGATTACTTTTCTATGTAAGACCTGCACTTGAGGAGGAAACTAGGAATTTCTGTTGTTATTCTTGTCACAAATAAGAGATAGTGTGACAGAACACAGCTGTAAAGTTTGAGTCAGCATGGCTTTTAATTAAATAGGAGTGTGACTCCAGGCTTGTAAGGGATATACATGCCATAGCTGTCTTGGAAAATGGATGTTAGACACAGTATAGATGTCTTCTTTTATGGGCTCCTGTAAGAACAAGTACATTGGATCTCGTCACACACTTTGTAGAACAATCACCATCTGAAAGGCACAGTTTACTCCCTCTGGCTTTTACAACTCCATTGTCTCCAAAAAGGATACTGCTTGGTAAATTACATCCTTGAACTTTCCATGGCAAAGCATCCTCCTGTGTCATAGGAATATTGAAAGCAAAGTGGATGCTACAGCTGTTAGAGGAGAATACATAACTGGGTATTTAGGCTGTGACTTATTGAGGTATTTAATGTGTACTTTCAAAGCTATCCCTGTTTCTTCACTACCTGCGTAGATTTGGAGAGTGGTATGAGTAAACATTTATATGTGCATGTTTATTTATATAAGTTATTGTGTAAATAACTGAGTTTTTGAATTACAAATATTTTTGGCCTACTTTTAAATTTATTAGATTTTTTAGTGGTTTTGTTCTGTAGCTGTTAGCATTGCCTATTATTCATACTGACTAAGCAGGGTTTTTTCAAAGTATTTGACATATTATTCATACATTCATTGAGTTGAATTGGATCCAGGAGCACTGTATCAATTATATGTTTTCAGGATCCTTAATCTATGGTTGCTGTCTGAAGGAAAAGAAGAAACTTCTCCCAGACAGGTAAAGTCCAGATTTTCCTTCCTTCCTTCCTTCCTTCCTTCCTTCCTTCCTTCCTTCTTTCCTTCTTTCCTTCTTATATTTTCAGTGAGGTCCAAAGAACCAAAGAAACTTGATGCAAGAGCATTCAAAGAGCACTTTTTGTCTCTTAAAAGCAATTTTTCTGCTTCTATCAGTTAGCATCTTTGAGATTCTTAGACATTTAAGCTTAGCACATGTTTCCTGTGATCTTTTTGTATTTGGTGGGGGCGGGGAGGGTGGTGGTCTCAGCTTTTGCACTTGTTTGGGTTTGCATAAGGTTGTGGCGTTGGGGCGGAGAGGAAAGAATGGAGTTGTCTATACAATCTGATTATAAAACCCAGATTTGAAAATGCAGTATTTCCCCACTTAAGTATGAGTAACTTTGGGGAGAAATATTTTTTTCTGATGAGTCAAGTAAGCCTTAGAAACAGAAACAAAGCAAACCAATGAATAATACGTGATAATTTAGACTTTCAATTTCTTACTTTCACCTGCCAGCAAATAAATTGACAACCATGTGCAGACGAGTTACCACTGAGTTTACAGCCAACCTCTCACAGTTCTCTCAGAAGGAAAATCAAGGCTTGACATTTTTCTTTCACTGAGTGACATATTTCAGCAGGCCATCTTTTTCAATATTGCATCTGACAACAAGTCACAATTAAATATTTCTTCTAGGTATAAATCTGCAGTAACTTTCTACATAAATATCAAATTCTAAGCATAAAAAATTGAGTAATTATTTTCCCTGTATACTGTAGAATTTCATTTTATATACATCTAAACTCCTTTCTTGACATTTTGTACTGTTAAACAAATATTAAAGCATATGAAACATCCACCTCTCTTAAAAGTTTTGTTATCCTTGATAGTATTCATAACTGTTGTATATCTGAAAAGTACAAAGCTCATCTGTGATACTAATATAATAATTAAAAAGTTATAAATGCAAATCAATAATTTAGAACATTTACAGAGAGTTTCAAGTAACTACATAAAATGCATCTATAATAACACATCTGAGTGCAGAAAGTAATGAGAAAAAAATGTTAAAAAGATAGAGGTAGACAATATGGGTCTAGAAATCTCTTGCACAACCATAAAATGCAATGCAAATCACCCACTCTCTCAACAAGTGGATTGTATGTGAGCATGAAAACCCACCAGAATTCAAATATGTTCATTCCCCTTCTCAGGTTACTTATTTCTATTATCCTTCCTTTCATTTACTTTCCTTTAGGGCTCTTATCTTTCTATTTCAAGTGCTCTTCATTATTCTCTCACAACATTTCCTTTCCTCTTTTTATGTAAGTAGGCTTGTGAATGTTAATAATATACTGTCTGGCTTTATTCTGACATGGAAAATTTAACAAGGCTAACCCATTATTTTACAAATAAAGGCTTACCAAACTGAAAAGATACATAGATACAGTCAGAATAAATGTTCCTTTGAGAAAGGAAGTGTTAAAAAATATATGTACAGAAAGTCTAAAGGTCATGACAGTTAACAGAAACATAAGATGATGGTGATTCAACAAAGATATATAGAAAAAAGAAAACAGAAACCTAAAGCCATATCAGAAAAACACAGGGGAAAATGTCAGCAAGTGAGACAAATTCATGTAATAATTCTCTTTCTTCTGACTAATATAAAGTTTTGTCCAACGAAATAACAAAAAAGAAAGCTCTTATTGTCTTTTCCAGTTCTCTAAAAATAAGACAAAAATATATCTTGTTTTGTTCATTAGTTTTGAAACTACAGATTCAAGAACAAAACCATATTTTATTAAGAGTACTGACTGACCTCAAATACACAATGTCACACCAGTCAGGCAATCATTAAAGTTGACTGACCACCACCCAGAAACAGCAGTTAATACATCAGTATTTCTAAACAACTTCCATTATTCAGGAAAGTGTATTGGAATGCTGATTGAAATATATTTGAAATTTTTGTAAGTGGGATTCTTATATGGTATTGCAAATTTCTGAGATTATCTTAAGTAGTTCATATCTGCATTTTCAGTTTATTTTATTATGTTGAGTAACCATTCTATGATTCTATGTTAACTGGCTTCATTTGGATAGATTACAGCTTTATGGATTACAGCTAGATACAATTTCTCTTCACTTATAGACATTTTAAAGCTCTGTTTTATACACGTATGTTTCATTGTAAGGTAGTAGGTAATAAAGGACTTCAGTATCTCTTAAGGCTAAAGAAAGTTACTGACCCACCAGAGACCATTGGAAAATGGAAGTGCTAGAGAGCTATTTTCCAGTAAAACTTCAACTACTTATATTTCCTCAGAAATAAATATTTAGTCTGTCAAGATATTCTACAACAAGCAGAAGGGGTATTTCTGTGTGTTTTACATCTTGTACAGCTGACAAGGAATTCCTGTAGTACCCACTGGTGCCAAAAGCTATAACATAGCCACTCTTTGCCTTGTGTGTTTGTAATAATGTCAGTATCAAGCATTATAACATTTATTTTGGATATACTGAAATAAAAGGTGTAAATAATTGCATTAAATGCTGTGATTACAGATCTTTGAGATAATATTGACCAACATACTAAATCTCCTTATATAGTCTGGTGAAAAATGAGAAAATATTTTTTTTCTAGGTGAACACTTTGAGCAAAACAATAAAAAAGATTTTTAAGGAATAGAGCACCTTAACACTAAAGTTTACTGTTAAACTTCAGATGTGATTTAGTGTTTGGAAAACAGTTTTTAAAATTTACTCTGACCAGTGATGCATAGAGAAGATAAGTGTAGTTATTGCTAGGCAGGAGATGGAGGTCAGGTAGGCCATGTGGACCCTCACTGGGCTGGTTACTAACTGTCTGGAAAGACCCATCCCACATAACCATCATGCCTGTTATACGTCATAAATGTTTTGCTCTTTCGTCTTTGCACAATACTCTTAGCTTCCTTTGTGTGTGTTGTTAGACCTTGCTAGCTCATTAGAAGAAGGCTTAGGCAGAAGGTTAACAGTCATGGAAGAAGCAGAGCCAAATATAAACTTTTAGAAGTAATTGCCTGCAGCTGCATCCCCACTGAGATTTCACAAGAAAAAGAGGTGCTCTCAGCAGGCACACATGAATGCTCTGAAGAAAAGCTGTTTCAAGAACTTTGAGTGGAAGACTAACTTCTAGAACTTCTTCTCTTTTTTTTTTTTCTTTTTCTCCACAAGCTACAATATTTCTTTTAGAACTTCAAACAGTGTGAATGTGAAAGTGGTGTGCATTTCTGTAGCACAGGTGAAATGAAATGGGCTGCTGATGAGAAAATAAATACTCAGAGTCTTCTCCTGACTTAGTTTCAGTCTAATTCAGAAAAATTGTATTACACATGAATGGTAGTCATGTAATTGGTTCTGCTAGGTGCTCAGAAACTAGGTGAAGGAAGAGGATGCAAGAATTTTATAAATCACAGTAAGATTCCTGATTCACAGGAAGAAGAGTTTATTGAGAATGATAAAGGTTATGAACAGAAGATTATTAGATCAGCATGGTTATCACTTTTAAATTTATTTTCAAAATAATTACGTCAATATATTTTGTATTTAGCATTACTTGCAGGTAGAGGTGCTGTTAAGTGCTGGAGGAACATAAAGGACCAATACGGATTTTGTCTGTACTCCACAAAAAGTTGAGAGCATATATTTTTAGTGTATAGAAACTGCTTATCATCACACAACTTCATATCACATGTATTACTGTTACTTAACATATCTTTCTTTATCTTGTGCTTAACTACCTTTTTGACAGAATTATACCAGGCCTTCTGAAAACTCATGTAGGAAGCAAATGTTATGACTGATCTCAGTAAAATCTTACCCAGGTGAGAAATCAATGTCTTGCCCAAATTTCTGTGATGCTGAAAAAGCAACAGTCTCATAGTGTTGTCTTTTCTTCAGTCATGAAAAGAAGAAGAGTTTGTCTGCCCCCTTCAAATTTCCATTAAATTTGTAGGAATGGTATTCTCTGTCAAATCTGTGTGACATAGATTAGTGGTAATTTCAAAAATTAAAAAGGAAAGAGACAGAGGCATTTATATGTATATACATAAAACTAATAACGTGCCACACCTCCTTAGAGAAATAGACTAAGGCATCTTTCAACTAAAAAATAAGGATGAAGATGTATCATTTTTTCCTGCCAAAGTTAGATTGTACTTACACTGAACAGAAATCTGAATTTCCTGCACTTCCTAGATATGACTTGTTTATACCAGGAAGGAAAATTGAAGTATCTAGTACTTTACATTGAGACTTCCTAACAATTTGTTTCAGAACTAGTTAAATGATTTGAATCAGACCTTTTCACCCATGCAAGCATGTTTTAAAAGATGAGAAACTTCTAGTCATTATCACTCTGAAGATAACGATTATTATTGCTTGTGTCATATCTTTTCCTGGAAGCTCTGCTAAGATTGTACCATGAGGCTTTAAAATCCACAATATGAGACTAGTTACAGATATTTTTCCCATTTTAGCACAAGAAGCAAACAAGGACAGAGAGACAACTTAGACACATAAATTAATGTAGCTTTCCCCAGGGTGGTACCTGTAAGAATAAAAATAAATGTCCTGACTCAGGTCAGTCCTCATTCGCTAAACTGGGAATTATCTCTGCTTCTGCTCTACATCTTGAATTACAAGAATGTGAAATTGTGGATGCAGGCATTTTACTGTAGCTTGTTTGATCTGCCATGGCTCAAATAACCCAGAAATGCCATTTCCCTCTTGTAGCATATTGGTCTGTGTTGTACTTCAATCAGCTGATGAGGGTGGGTTTTTTTTCCTTCCAATTGTATTCTCCAGCTGGACTACTGCATCTGTAATTCACTACATGGTTAGATAGGAAAGGAGAATATATGGCACATTTTGGTGTCAATCAGTGTGTTTATGATATATGCTATTGTAACTGCTATAAAAAATTATTCTTCATGTAGATGAGAAAAAATAACATTAAACATTACAGTTCTCTCAGCTGAAGTTATTATGTATGGTTGCTTTGTGTATTTTTATTGCTTTTCGTTGACCAGGGAACAATAGCAAAGAATAGTTTTAATATAGCGAGTGCAGTTTTCTCAAGAAAGAAAAAAAGCAGATTTCATTTAAGGAACAGTATTCCTACTGGCAAAAAAGAAAACAGGCAAACAATTAACATAAAGTACACATTCACATTCAATCTTTTCTCTAAATATGCATTGTAATATATTGAAACACAAAGTCTATTTAGTTTTATTTTGATGGACAGAAAAATACTATAGTTTATCAGACTATTAATTCCTATAGTCCAATATCTTCCTGCAATGTTTGGGCAGGAATAGATGATTGAGAAGATGACTACTGAAAAGTTTTAAAGGATACTTTAGGGGAACTGATCCCATAATTCCTGTCCGTTGATTAACAGGTTCAATATATCCTTTATTTTAGTCTAATTCTTCACCTTCTCTTGGTTTCAGTGGTCTTCTAGCCACAAGACATCATGTACACTGAATTCCAGAACCTGATATCCAAATACATGTATTTTCTAGTATCAGATTTACAACTGTTAATTTTCTTTCCTATTATGAGAGATCATTCATTGAAAAAAAACCCCTATTTTATAGAACAAAAGATTTTATAAAACATATTTTTTTATTTTTTAAAGAGCAGTTATCAGTAAAATGTAGTAAAGTATCTTGTCTCTCAGTATAGAAATCAGCATCTTTTTTTTAATGTGTGTTATGGTTTTAAATCCATCTAGTGGCATCCAAATACCAGAGGGTGACTCCCTCACCCTCTACCTCCTAGGGAAGAGGGAGAAAATTAAAGCAGTAAAGAGAAAAGAGACTTGTGGGTTGAGATAAAAATAACTTAATAACTGAAACTACAATAACATTGAAAATAATAATAATAATGAACAAATAAAGAAATGAGTGATACACAGTGATACTGCTCACCACTCAATGACCCAGGCTCAGCCTGTTCCCAGCCAACAATCCTGGAGCAGGGAGAGTCCCGGAACCGCAATCCCAGAATGGAGATAAGAGCCTGAGAACCCAAGAGAGCAAAAGCCAACCAAGAGAGTGAGACAACCCTGAGACAGGGGTGACCCAGAGAGAGAGAACCTCCAGACAGACCCTCATCTCTATACCAGGCATGACGTGCATGATATGGAATAGGCCATTGGCCAGTTTGGGTCTCAATCCCAAACTTNAGAAAGTTAACTGTGTCCCAGACAAAACAAGGACAACATGGAATTTCACAGAGTCATAGAAATATAGAATTGTTTGGATTGGAAGGGACCTTAATGATCATAGAGTTTCAAGCCCCCTGCCACGGGCAGGGACACCTTGCACTAGACCAGGTTGCTCAAAGTCTCATCCAGCCTGGGCTTGAACACCTCCAGGGATGGAGCATCCACAACTTCTCTGGGCAACCTGTTCCAGTGCCTCGCCACCCTAACAGGAAGAAACTTCTTCCTAATATCTAAATCTACCCTCTTTCAACTTTAAACCCTTACCTCTCATCCTATCACTACACTCCCTACTAAAGATGTTCCCCATCTCTCCTGTAGGCCCCCTTTAAGTAGTGGAAGGCTGCTATAAATTTTCCCTGGAGTCTTTTCTTTTTGAGGCTAAAGAGTCACAATTCTCTCAGTCTGTCCGAGTATGGGAGGTGCTCCAGCTCTCTAATAATTTTTGTGGCCCTCCTCTGGACTTGCTCCATCATGTCCATGTCCTTCCTGTGCTAAGGACTCCAGAGCTGGATGCAGTACTCCAGGTGGAGTCTCACAAGAGCAGAGCAGAGGGGCAGAGTCACCTCCCTCCACAAGCTGGTCATGCTTCTTTTGATGTTGCCTAGGATATGGTTGGTTTTCTGGGCTGCAAGTGCTGAGTCATGTTCAGCTTCTTATCTGCCAACACTCCCAAGTCCTTTTCTTCAGGACTGCTCTCAATCCTTTCTCCACCCAGCCTGTATTTGTGCTTGGGATTGCCTCAACCCACATGCAGGACCTTGCACTTGGCCTCGTTGAACTTCATGAGGTTGGCATGGGCCCAAATCTCAAGCCTGTCAAGGTCCCTCTGGATGGTATCCCTCCCTCCAGCATGTCAACCACACCATACAGCTTGGTGTCGTTGGCAAATTTGCTGAAGGTGCATTTAATCCTGCTGTCCACGTCTCCAACAAAGATGTTAAACAACACCAGTCCCAGCACTGACCCCTGCAGAACAGCACTTGTCACCAGTCTCCACGGACATTGAGCCATTGACCTCAACTCTTTTAGTGCAACCAACTGGCCAATTCCTTATCCACTGAGTGGTCCTTCTGTTGAATTCATGTGTCTCTAACTTAGAGACAAAGACTTCATGTGTGACAGTGTCAAAGACTTTGCACAAGTCCAGGTAGATTATGTCAGTCATTCTTCCACCAGTGCTGTAACTCTGTCATAGAAGGCCACCAATTTTGTCAGGCACGATTTGCCTTTAGTGAAGCTATGTTGGGTGTCACAAATCACCTCCTTATTTTCCATGTATCTTAGCATAGTTTCAACGAGGATGTGAGAAATAACTAGGATGTGAGAAATAACTAGGATATGTAATTATATGAATTAAAGGCAGAATGTAGTTGTGAAAAGTGAAATAAAGTTTATTTTTCAAAAATAGAAGGTTTAGTTACAGGCAATATATAATCTTACTTGGTAATTCAAGTACAATGGAGTTTACCTTGTATTTTAGAGAGGTTTTTCCACCTAAACTGACATATCAGAAATTCTCTTTCCCTAGTTAAATACATAATTTGAAAAGAAAAACACTAAAATATTCTTCCTTCTGCAGGAGAATCGGGTTTATTAGTTTATTAGAGTAGCATGACTTTGTAGTTATTTTTTTCTGAAGTTCTTATCACAGCAAAAATTGTTCTTGATTTCCTGTTAGATCATTGTTCTAGTCTACTCCCAGTTGGGCTAATAGTGAGCATTTTCCAGATGCAGATGATGCCTGCCTGAGAACTGTAGGCGTTTAATGAAGAGCAGGTCAAAAGGCAATGTGCCTTGGATTCAGATCTCCATTCCCTTATCTTAAAATCTTGTCATGATTAGTTTTCCTAATGAACCAAATAAAGTTTTTTATTATTGCGGTCCTCTATGAAACTGTTTTTTGGTATAATATAGTATTATGCCTACAATTTTTAGAACTGTTTACACATGCAAAATCTTGAGAAAATTAGCTCTGTTCCTTTCTAAAAAGCACTTATGAAAATGCTGTAGGTAATATCGCAAAACAATGGATTAAAAACTTAGGTTTTCATAGCATATTTTGATTTCATTCTATTTCTCACACCCCACCAGGGCCAGATTGTGAGTGGATTAGCTTAGATATGATGGGTTGAAAAGCACTATTAAACAGGTGCTATTAAGCTCTTTATTATCTTATATTGTCTGTCTTTTCTATGGATGTTATCCCCTTGCTCATGCGGTTTGTAATCTTAGTAATAGCTTGCTACTACTTATACTACAGCTTCAATAATTGCTTAATGTTCTTTCTTATTGTTGTGAATTAGCTAGAATTAATTCACATTATAATTTAAACCAGACAGGCCTGTGCCTAGTAGGTTTGTTTTATTTTGCACTTTTTTGTGTCAAAACAAAACTTTTAACCACTAATAAAGACATACTTGAACTTGCAATCCAACTTGATGATGTGTCAAGCTCTTAATGATGGTGGAGCAGAAACAATATAACAGTAGGTTAATTTATCAGGCAAAAGGATGTGACAAACTGCAGCTGTCACTCCATAACCATTTTGAGCCACAAGTGCTGTCTTTGGCAAAGCTGAGACCTGCTCAATAGGATCTCCCATAATCCAAGACTGCAGCACACCTAAGAGTGATTCCCTCTGTTTTTACTTGTCCTGTCCTTCTGAGACCAGCTTCATGCCTGACTGCACAGGTGAAATGACCCTACCACTTGCATCCCCTTCCTGTGTGAGCACCGGGGCTGGTCTGAGCAGTGGGCATGGGTGCTAGAAGGAGGGAAGAAGAGAGCCTCTGGTGCTCTAGGACAGGCTAGGTTTTGTGTATGAGTTTACCAGTTAAATTAGAAAAATGTCTTTGCTTATCTCAGTGATTTGCTGCCCAGTGATTAGTCATTGCTGCTTTTTACCCCTGGCAGAGGGAGATCACATTAACTGAGCCTGCGTTTGAGACAATACCTTACTTTCTCTTTAGTGGAGTATATTAGCTCTTATAGGCATTTCTCTTTTCAAGACTTTCAGGCAATCTGGACAGATTTAATATTTCTCCTGAAAGTTTATTCTGTTATATCCTTATCCAAAAGAGAGCATGTGGATATTTTTCTTAATTAAAGTAACCTTTTAATCCTTCCGCTTCCTAGATAGCAAATGGTTCTTTACAAGATAAGATGCCACCACTTCTGTTTACTGGGTTAGCTCACAAGTCATTGTATCTGAACCCCGTTTTCACCATTGGATTGTATATTTTCTTCTAATCTGCATATTAAAAACTGTGTATGATACACACATCAGTCCATTCTTGTTCCCTTACTACAATTTCATCCCTTCTTATTTGGTTCTTTACAAATTGGTCTTAAAATTGAATGCTACTTCTCAACAGCAGCACTGGGACACGTCACAGCTAGATCTACTCTTAATAAACATAAGTATTTTTATGAGTGGATTCCTACATATTCTTTGGAATTCTAATTTATCAGGTCACAACTCTAATTTTTGTGATTGTTCAAATTTATATATTTATATTCCACCCTCAGCTCTTATTGCTGAGCTTTAACTCACCATGGTTATAAGCTAGCGAGGTCGTACTTCCACCATGTCTCTGTAAACTCTCCTATATAATTTTTCTGTGGTAGTCACAGCTTCCAGTTTCTCCTTGTTTGTCCTTCAGGCTTATTGTGTTAGCATGCAGGTTTTTTATTATATTTAATGTCTGCTTGAAAGCTCTCTGGGATTGATGGAATAGCATCCTTATGAACCAACTGAAAGTTCTTCTTTACTTGTCTACTGTTAAAGAGCCTTTGTCCTTGCTCCTCCTTATCATACTGAATAATAATATTTACTTAATAAGTGTAATTGATCTATCCACTAAATTAGTGGCCTGAAACAACCAATGAACTGAACTTATTCAGATCAATTGTCAGCTCTGTTTGGAGAATAATTGTCACTGTAAGAGTAAGAGAGATTAAGAGTAATTTAGGAAGCAGGCGTCTGCCCTAGCATTGTACAAGATGTACCTGTCTTATTCCCTAAAGAGTTATTACTTGTGTGTTGCTCCAATCCAGCCTGAAATTAAATGAAAGAAAGTAGAGAGACCTTAACTTATCTCACTTATCTTTATAACAGGAAAACCCTCCCAAAATAGACAAAGAGAAAATCTGAATGTTTGTGTCCTGGGGTATGCGAGGCTACAAACACTACCTACTGAAGACCAGCTAGCAGGGCCAGGCTTCCCACAGCCCCTTTTCAGCCAGGCTGAGGCTCTGGGTGCTGGCCCCTGAGATGGCCGGAGGGGGTGAGCCCCTGCCTTCTTCATGCCCTAGCCACAGAGCCCCACATCTGACATGAACAAAATGGGTATGGACAGCAGCAGTAAAATTTTTGCAAAGCATGAAAAAAAACCTTTGCATTATCAAGTGCCTTCAAAGAGCAAAACTTTCTTTCTGCTTAAATTGCGAAACAAAGGGGAAAAGCTGGGTTATGGCCTAATTAGTTTTCTAATTAAAAATACTTGTTAATGAAATAAGCAAAAATCACCAATGGACCATGTGAAAATTAATAATATATAGTAATGTGAACAAAATGTTGGTGACTTTTATTATCTGAAAACTATGGACAAAAGTTTCAAAAGCAGAAGTCTCCTTCTATCAGCTAGCTGTGTGCAGACCTTGCAGCTACAGGTACAAAGCCTTTATTGTAGAAATGACAGCTATCATTCACTAAGACTGTAATCTTGCAAATGCAGCCATGTGGTTGGTCCCCATGGAAGTCAGGCATCTGCTTATCCCAAGCTAGTAGGAGAGTAGATCACGAACTTCAGATTGTTCTGTTTTGTCTTAGGGGAAAAAGGGAAAATAATTAAAATTATTGTTCTAGAGAATGCAAATCAGGCTGGTTCATAAAATGAGCACAAGGGTATTTGTTAAAATTATCAGGCCAACTGTTTTAAATTAATAAAAAGAAATGTTTTTAAATTTAATGAATAATTCGACTGTGAAATTTACTGTTAAATGATATTACTGACGCAAATAACTGAGTAAGAACATGAAGACTGAGAACTTCACACATGAATGAGAACTACATAGACAATAAAAAAATATTCAGAAAAATATTAGATGTTATTGGCTGCCACAGTTGTCCTGGTTTCAGCTGGAGTCAACTTTCTTCACAGCAGCTAGTATGAGGCTATGTCTTGGATTTGTGCTGAGAAGAAAGTTGGTTACATACTGATGTTTATAGTTGTTGCCAAGCAATGTTTATATTAAGCCAAGGACTTTTCAACTTCTCATGCTTTGCTAGTATGCAGGTGCACAAGAAGGTAGGAAGGAGCATAGCCCGCAATCAGTGGATTAGGATTCGACCTTAGGTTTATGATCAAGGCCCAAATTGGCCAATGGTATAATCCATATGTCATTCCCAGTATATAGATGTGGTTCTGTCCAAAAGGTATCTCTCTTTGAGATGTCCAAGCTCTTCTCTCTTTTCTAGGATTGCCGTTTCAGGACTTTCTCTTCTCTGGGATCATTAGCCAGGAATGGGCTGGGCCTTGGATTTTGGGTGGTGAGCAGTTTCATTGTGTATCACTCATTTCTGTATTATTTGTATATTGTTATTAGTATCAACATAATTATTATCATTATTATTTTCCATTTTATTGTAGTTTAGTTATTAAATTGTTCTTATCTCAATTCTTCAGTCACCTATCCCTTTACCCCTTTCATTGTCTCCCCCATCTCTTTGGAGGCGGGGGAGGGTGAGAGAGCAGCTGCATGGTGTTTGCTACTAGCTGGGTCAAACCACAACAATCGTGTGTGTGAGAATGCAATGATGAGCAGCTGTGGTCAAGAAGAAAGGGAAATGAACTTCAGTTTTCCTTTGAACTTCTATTTTCCTTTGTCACTGATTATCAGGCAGGATTTATGTGCCATTGAGTATCTATTTTCTCTGCCTTGGTGCATAATTTTAGCTACTAAGTTTTGATTTATAATACCCTTGACGTTCTCATGTTGCAACTGAGCAAAATATAAAACTCTTATTTGAAAATTTGAAATGCTTCAATGTTATTCTGAAAACTGTAAACATTTCCCTAGACAGTGAAGTATAATTACTTGGACAGGAATAGCCCAGAGACCAGAGAAAAGGAAGGATATGCGAGTACTGTGATGTTCATATGCAGTTGTCAGTTGCTTAAAAAAAAAAAGGAAACAAAAAAAGCTATCAGGCCATATGATCCACAGAAGTCTATCAAAAAAAGTATTACTGATGCTCAAGAACAGAGATTTGCAGTCCAGTCTATAAATCATTTTGATGTAATCTAAAAGACCAACAAAGTGATAAAGTTAGGTATGGGGCCTCCAACATAAAAAAGACCTAGACCTATTGGAGAGAGCCGAGAGGAGAGACACGAAATTGGTCAGAGGGCTGGAGAACCTCCCCTATGAAGACAGGCTGA
>VZTO01001388.1:44368-55321 GCA_013400615.1 Syrrhaptes paradoxus
TACAAATCCAAAACAGCCTCTTACTAGCTATTATGAAGAAAGTTAACTCTGTCTCAGCTGAACCCAGGACACAGATAAAACATAGGCTAAATACTTTTGAATCTTTTAGTGCAAGACGTACTTATTTTTTATGTTGCCAATGAATAAATCCTACCAAAAGCAGGAATTATTTGTGATACAGCCAATAGAATCACTGCCAGAATTCATACCCAGGAAAGACAGCTTTAGTGAAGGCCCAATAGCTATCAGACTGCATGCTGCATTAGCATTTTTTGCTAACATTACATTTGCCCTTATGGCTTCATGTGAGACTTTTAATTTCAGGTGGTATCATAGGGACAAAATGATTGTACAATGATAGATTTTGTTGGGTGGGTGAATTTGTTTCCATAGTTTTATAGCATATTGCAAATGGGCCAAAGGGTTAACTATAATAACCAACACCACTAAAATGCAGGTAGCACATTGTTCCTTCTGTAAGCAGCAGCATGTCACATCTGATGCTGAATTTTCTTGTTCAAGAAACACAGAGTATTCCATCTGCTTCTTTCCCTGCGTCTAATGCACAGTAAGCTTTTCATCCTTTATAGGATAAACTGCAACTGGGAGTCAGCAGTAACTCATAGCTTTAAGAACAGTTGGTTTTGGCAGCTGTATGTATGTAAACTCTCTTTCCTGCTTTCGGGTGACACATAAAAGCCAGACAGACTACAACACTTCCTATGACTTTCCACCAAACCAACATCTACAGTGATATCCTCTGAGAGCACATGCATACGTCTGAGACTGGCTAGTACCATGCAAACAATATCAGCCTTTATATATCAACCTATGCATTTCTGATATGTTGGGATCCTTGTCACTAATCTTACGACAAATCTTATTTTCCATGGGAACTTCAGTGATACATATATGATCTTTATATCACTACACTTATTCCTGTTTTGTGCATTTTAAGATTACTTTCAAGAAAGTAGCAAATATATTGATTGTAATTATTTTCCAAATAATTGCTACATTATTAGCTTAAAATGTTGCCAACACTTTATTCCTTATAGGCAAAATGACAGTCATTTTTAGTGAAGAAACAGTCTTACTAACCCATTTATTCTCATTCTTTGCAAATGCTGCAAAGATATCCTTCTTGTTAACTATCATCATTAATATTAAAAGTCAGCTAGATACATAAATATCTTACACTTTAATCCATCTACAGTAATTAAATTTTTATAAAATTGCTCTCTGTGTCTTTCTCGATTGATTATCTTTGACTTTAAGGTACTCCAGTACTTTCATTAAGTATACAACTTTTCATGTAGAGTATTCAATAAAAGTTTTCAGCATATTATACAAAAACTATGGAAACAGTTGCATTTAACAGCTGTTATACCGATATGTTGTTTAGCCTGAGCCAAATTCCTTCAGGTACAGCTTAACTACCGCTTCTGCTCTTACAGAAGCAGAGGGTAAAAGAATCTGTGTGATATGCCAAAGGTAGAGCTCCTTAGACCTTTGCAACAACTTGCATCATAGTTGTCAGAAATCATGCCTCTGCATGTTTGTGGATGAAGGTCTTTGGGGGCAATCTGTTATTCACAGAATACTATCTAGGACAGTTAAATGTGTATTTTTACACAGGACAGAAAAAACGCCATCTTAGTTATTATAATCTCTGTGGATTTAATTTTTTAAAAATTATTCTAAATATCAATTTGTACATTATTGTTTCCTATATATACAAATTCTAGAACATAGTTTTGCTGTTCTTTTTTTTCAAAAAAAATGAAAGTGGGTAAAGTGTCTGGTTGGGGAAAATTGGATGAGAAGAACGCTTTCTGACTGACAATGTAGAATATTTCTGTTTTCCACACCTGCAATCTTCTCACACAGAAATTGGCATCTGTGAGTCATATTAATGTTCATTATTTACAAAATTCCTGACATTAATTCATTCTTCTGAAAACTGTGCCACTATTCATTTCATGTGACAGATGTCAAGTAACCACAAATAGGATCTGATTGTCCTTACTTTGAGAGTCAGGTATAGCAAATGAAACTTGTACGATTTTAGCTTGAAACCCATTCAAGTAGGCTCTAAAGCTGTAAGACTTCCTCTTTTTCTCTAAAACTATATGATTTTAGTGTTACATACTTTCAAAAGTTGTTATATTTTTTTTGCCAGTGATATAACAATTCCAAATCAGGCTGTTTGATTTATTCCCACTATTTCAAAATTTATTGTAAAGAAAGGAAAATACTAGAATTTCCCATGGTTTGATCAGAAGAAATATTCTGGTGCCCACACCTTCAAAATTATGGAAGGAATTTCTTTGAATGTAGCTTGTTCCATTGATATCAGCACCACCGAGTATGTGAATGGAGATATTACAGAGTTGTGCAATCACAACTACACGACATAGAATGGAACACACTTATTTAAGACCACATACTTGTTCTAATCACTTGGGTAATTTACAGTCCTTTGCTTTGTTTCTTCTAAGTGCCTACCCAATACGAGAAAATTTAGTCCACAAATTAAAAAATGGGGGAAAGAAGTTTCTGTTTCCTCCTACCAATGGGGACCAAATGGGTACCTCTACAGCCTGCAAAACACTTTTGTAGTTAATATATGTATTAAGATTCCTATTTTTAAGCACTAATATTTGAACATACTGGCTATTAGGTATACTTGAAACACTGGAATTGCTATTCCAGTAACAGCAATAAATGTTGCAGAATTTAACTATTTCTCCCTGCATTACAGATAATCTTGCAGTTTTATTCCATGAGAGATCATTGCCTCCACCCTGTTGATGATATGGTTACATAATAAAGCATGAACATGTATGCAGAGAAAAGTTGTAATGACATCTGAATTATGATGATAGTTTCTTCCTGAAAATCCTTTAACTCTTATTAAGAAGCTATCTAGCCTGGAGTAAGGGGATGTTTTGCAGCACTGAACAGGCATGGGAACAGATAGTGGGGAACAGGCAAAAAGATACAAAAAAAAAAAAATAGGAAAAAAGGGCTCTCACCATTGCCTCTGCTCTAACTGTATTTCAGTTGAATAATGGAGCCTAGTGAGCTGTCAGTGTGGTCCTTTTCATGAGCACAACTATAAATACATTTTTAAAAAATTGGCCATAAATCATGTTTTGTCATTGGAGAACATAAAGGGAAATTATAGTTTTTCCACTGACAAAAGCAGGAAAAAAACATCATGGGTCTAAAGTCACATCTACTCTTATTTTCCATTCTAATCTAGTATGTTCTTCATTTTGCGGCTGAATGATTGATGTATGTATTGATCTGTTATGTATTATTTTTCTTGGCTTGCTTGAATTCAAAGATTTTAAGTGTTTGCAACCAAAGAGTGGATTCTTCATCTGAGCAATCAAGGGTTGTATAGGGGACTGCAGTGCCTGCGAGAAGGGAAGGCAGAAAACTCACCAGTAACAAGCAAAAGGTGGGTACAAAAAATTGCTTCTGCATGGAACAAAAACAAGAAGCTGCATTGATCTTGTTAATAGCTCTTTTTCTTCCCTCTTGACCTCAGCTGATTTTGATATGAAGGAAGACTACCCTAATACAGCCTTGCAACTTAGAAGCTATCCTCTGCACAGAGGGGATGTTGTTTGTCCCACTGGAGTAAAACCTTTCTGTTGTGTGGGGAAAGAGCAGTAGTGACTGTGGAACTTGGCCCTTAATACTGATCCACCAAGTTCTGTAATCACTAGCACCCACGATCAGCACCGAAGCATGAATTTAAAAAATGAATCAAAATCACGTTTCTCCTACCAATCCATTAATTATATCAAATGCTTGAATCCAAGGATATGCTTCCAGGTCTTTACAAGGGAGAAGATATAAGTAATGTTCAGTTCTGACCCTTGGTCCCAAAACCTGTTTGTCAGAGGAAGAAAACCAATGTGTAGGATGAATAGGAAGGACAGTAGCTCTAACAAGTCCCAAATCTGTCTGATGAGAGACCAAGGACCCTTTTTTGTCCTAAGGCACTCCTGAGAAGTTTAATGTAAGATACAGGAAGACATTATTTATCTAAGTCTTTTTTTCTGTTAACACGTCCTAAGTCACAGGAGAGAAAACCTGGAAGGAATGCACAGCCTAGAGCATGTGACAAACATCTGACTTAAAAAAAACCAAACAAACTCTTGAACATAAACTAGTCTTCAGAAATGAAAATAAAACTTATTATTCTCATGAGTCACTGAGATACCAAAAATAGCACAGAACAGAGAAATTACTGTATGTTTATAAAGTTCTGGAAAGAATTCAGAGATGAAATGCCAAGTGTGAGAGTTTAAAATACACTTAGAATAAAAAAATACCAGAATAGGTTTGAAAAGAGGGAATTTACGGAACGGAGATATACAACAAAAAGTTAGTGGCATTAAGCAGTGTAGGTCTAGAATTACTCTCTTGTTTTCTGTAAAAAAGTAGCAAGTATGGCTGGCCTGAGAGACATGTGTTTCAACCACCCTACATCCAGTGCCTGTCAGTTAGTGCAAAGATTCCTTTGATTTCTAAGCTTTGGATAAGATCTTTCATGCCTGCCAAATCTTTTCTCTAGCATGCAAAACCTAGCATGACTCCTAGTACAATTTACTCAAAAGTTAGATTTGCTCTCTCGTTGTATAATAGCATCACTAATGTGAAGGAAAAGAGGTGTGTCAATAGCTGACCAAGGGTAGACAGTCCAAGACATATATGACCCTTTCAACTTTACGACGAACTTATCCAGAGCATGTGAAGACAGTCTAAAAGGTAGCCAGCACTGGTACAAAAAAACAGAAGTTTCGGTGAGGACTTGCATGAATTAAGGGAATTAATTAAAAGATGGTAGCAAGAATTTGAGAGAAACTGGAAAGCTTCTATCCCAAAAATCATGTTAGCACCATGTTTTCACATTTTGTTTATTGTGGCTGGCATTTTTTTCTCCCAGACTTTGTTTCCTTGTACATACACATCTAGCAACTATTTTTGCAAAACATGTTATCTTTTCCATATGGATTATTTCAAAATGCAAATGTAAAAAAACACTGTCAAGAGCTCACCTCTCCGTTGTATATGTCTGTAGGTGTACACTTATATGATAGGCTGGACTTAAGTAAACAGCAATGGACAGAATTTGGAATGCATGGTTTCAGTATTAAAAGTTACTTTTGAATATTGTCACTACATCTATTTTTAAAAATATGGATATTCCTATCATCTTTAAGCAAAGTGTTTAATTTATGTATTTTCTAACATGAATTTCAGTGTAGTAATTCAGTTTGTTTGGGATTCTTATAAATGATTCATTACTGACAAATTTGTCACACAGAATTAAAATGTTTTAGTGCTTCTGAATGAAACACCTAAATTTGTTAGACAAGATGCAACCAAATTATGTATTCATCACATAAATTTCCTTTAGGATTACAGAACATCACAATCATTTAAAAAATAATTTAAAACTCTGTCTCAGAAGGCAGAGTAAGTATGCATACTGTTGCATCCCTCTATGCAGTGTAGGTTGCTGGCTCCAGTAGATGACAGACAAACCCTACAAACAACTATAGAGGAAAATCAAACGTGTGTAGAGGCAGGGTTGTCTCTTCACTCTCACGAACACAGGTACAGGACTTCCATTTCTTCTCCTGATGGTTTTCCAGGTAAGGGCGAGCAGCAGCTGGCCCTGTACTGCAGTGTCGAGCACAAGTACTCCATTTATTTTCCTTGTAGTTGATAGGACACTTCATGATTTGCAGTAAAAGGCAATGTGTCATCTGCACATATGGCAGCAAAATTATAACTCCCACAGCTGAGGAAACTGCATCAAGGCTTTCCTATTGATATGGAGAGTCAGTACATGTGAGAGCTGGTGTTTTCACCTTACAGTTGAAAAAACTTGTGACTTATAGCCAAAGTCTTTCCTTTGAGGATGTGATATCCCATATAAACTTTAAAAAAAAAAGCAACATCCAGATAAAGAAGCAAAACTAACTTAGATTTTCATTTTTCTCTTTCTTAAAAAATTTATAAATTTAATGTTACAGAAACACATTCCATGGCTGATTTAATGACTTTGAGCCATTTTTCTTCCCCTGAATTCTGTGTCTTCTTTGAAGAGACATATTTCAGAGATAGGAAACCTCTAGGCATGACTGTTTAATTCAGAAGCAGCACCAACCAAGAATGAGACTGGGAATGAATCTCTTAAACAAGTAGAATTTATTTGTTCTCATAGCTCTCTCATACATACACATAGATATATATATATATATATATAAAACACTCCAAGAGGACTTTTACTATTTGTCTGAGGGAATATACCCATCCAAGGTCATCAGTGCAGAAGGATTTATAACTCCCAATGATTTTGACAAAGGAGAATCCCAGGAAATCAGGAAAAAGCTTTTATATTTCCAGTTAATTTATCTCACCATGAACATTTGACCGTGCATAACACACCCAGCAATTTTAAGCCACTTTCACTTTTGGTATGTATCAGTAACAATCTTACCAAAAGTATTGCCTGTAAACAAAACACAGAACTTACAATTAATATGTTGGATGTGATTTCAGTGTGTGTCTGAGTTTTAGTATATGTGGAGCTACAAAACTTCCCTAAGGCAGCAGGTGACCAGAGTTCAGTGACACCCATAAGAAAAGCTTGATAGAATTACTGTAGACTGATCAGTAGTCTGACATCAGCACACCAGCCACATGAAACTTGGACATGAAAGACAGTAAAAAAGAAAACTTGAAAATAAAGGGAAAACTTTGAAGAAGGGAAGACTGTAGAAGCACAATAAATTTTAAGAATGAATTGGTAATCAATGAAACAATGTAGAATTATAGAACCATAGAATGGTTGGGGTGGGAAAGGACCTTAAAGATCATCAAGTTCCAACCCCCTGCCATGGGCAGGGACACCCCCCACTAGACCAGGTTGCTCAAAGCCTCATCCAGCCTGGCCTTGAACACCTCCATGGATGGGACATCCACAACTTCTCTGGGCAACCTGCTCCATTGTCTCACCATGCCCATAGTAGGGAATTTCTTCCTAATAGCTAATCTAAATCTACCCTCTTCCACTTTAAAACTGTAACACCTTGTCCTATCAAGTACACTTCCTGAAGAGTGCTTCATATATTAAATAGGTATCTGCCAAATGATCTGGGGCTGTATTTATCAGAAGAGAGATGCAACAAGCTTAGAAAGAAATAATGTTGTGGCCTCCACTTGCACAGGGCCAGCTTGTAGATCACTTGATCTTCCTGATAATCAACAGCACGTCTAATATCCTATTCCATTGTGTATGTGCCTCTTTCATACTGCTCCAAACGACAAGTCTGGCAAAACAGTCTGCTTTTTCATACTGACTAGCAGGCTGATCAATAGATGAACAGAAACCTCTACATTTTTAGCACCTGTGCTAGCATATACACATTCACAAAAACAGAGGAAGTCCACTGACTCTGACTTATAAAGCCTCAGAGGATAGTTGAACTTGCAAACAACATCCAAAAGCTTTCAGATAGAGAGGTGAGAGCAATAGTGTCAGTTATCCTGCTGTTGGATGAAAAAAAAACACACATTAATTAGCTCCTTTTTCTTCTGGCATGATATTTCATTACAGAAGATAATGTACACTCCCACACATTTGCCAGAAGGGGCTACACAACCCACTTCCCCACCTGCACCGACTGCTAAAACTAGCTTTAAAACTCTAATGTACTCTGACACTTTCGAGTACCCTGGGAGAGCATAGCTGGCTTCCTCCAGTAATCCAGCCTGTTAGCAGGTGCTGCAAATCTAGAGGCAGATGTTAATTGATTCACACTGGCGGCTTTGGCAGGTTCAGCTCGTTAGCCTACCCTGAATGTAACTGCAGTCAAGAGTATTTCCCTGTGCACAGGAATTGAGGGTTAAGTAGTCCTGGTGTGCTAATAAGACTCTGCCCTAGGAGGCAGATAAGCTTGTGCCTGCTGCCTGTTTGCAACTTTGGCTTATAGTATAACTGGAAAAAGATCAAAATATAAGGAATGTGCAGGCATGGGGAGTATTAAACTCTAGGTGACTCTGAGATTGTTCTTCCATGTACAAGCAACTAGATTTTTAGCTTTGCTTGCTAATCCTAGTTTTGGTTTACCTCTTAACAGTGAAAGTGTTTTGAATCAGAGCTATGCTTTACTGCTAGATGTAGTGATTAGTACTACTCTGTCCTTTAGGAGTTGTAGTGAAGAAAGTTTTAAAGTAGGTGTTCCAGTTTGACAGAATTAAGCCTCTGCCTATTGCTTTTCTATAGACAGTATAATCCTGAATCTGTTCCTATGAGATGCCAAACACCTTGTCTCTCACTGAAAAGACTAGGATTCCCTTTGTGATGAGATGTGGTTTAAGCAATGATACTGTTGTTGTTTTGGCTGTTTTTTTTTTTTCTGATGTGAAAGCAAAGAAGATAAATAGATCTGTTATATGCTTTTATAGGAGGGTGCAAATAACAGTAGACTTCTTTTTCATGTCAGTCCTAAAATGCCTATATTATGCAAAGCCCTGTTTTATCTTAGGCTGCATGTGATCTGAAACTTTCTTCTGTTAAAATGACTGAGGAAAGCACATTCAGGCCTTACAGCTCTGTATTTTTTTATGAAGTTATTATCTCATGAAGCTGAGAGGACTTTTTTTCTTTAAAGTTATATTGTACAGTTTCTAAATAGATAAACTGAAATTTCCTGAAGACACAGAAGAACACTGTGTTTAGACCTAAGAAAAAAAACCAGCCTAAAAATAAGACTAGTCTTTTGAGTGAAAACACTCACAAATAAGTGACAAGTCTAAGGGTGGCACACTGAGGGTAGAGATAATAAAAAATATTTTACAAATACATTAACAACAAAAGGAGAATGTTGGAGAATCTCCATCCCTTGTTGGATGCAGGAGGGAATATTGTCACCAAGGATGAAGAAAAGGCCAAGGTGTATAATGCCGCCTTTACCTCAGTCTTCAATAGTCAGACTAGTTGTCCTGAGGGTATTCAGCTCCCTGAGCTGGCAGGCAGGGACAAAGAGCAGAATAACCTTCCCACAATCCAGGAGGAAGCAGTTAATGACCTGCTACACCACCTGGACACACAGAAGTGGGGCCAAATGGGATCCACCCGAGAGTAGTGAGGGAGCTGGCAGGGGAGCTTGCCAAGCCACTCTCCATCATTTATCAAGAGTCCTGGCTAACAGGGGAGGTCCCAGAAGACTGGAAACTTGCCAGTGTGATGCCCATCTATAAGAAGGGCCGTAAGGAGGACCCAGGCAACTACAGGCCTGTCAGCCTGACCTCAGTACTTGGAAAGATTATCAAATGGCTCATCTTAAGTGTGCTCACACGGCATGCACAGGACAACCAGGGGATCAAGCCCAGCCAGCATGGGTTCATGAAAGGAAGGTCATGCTTGACCAATCCGATCTCCTTATATAACAAGGTGACCCACCTAGTGGATGAGGGAAATGCTGTGGATGTCATCTACTTGGACTTCAGCAAGGCCTTCGACACTGTGTCCCACAGCATTCTCCTAGAAAAGCTAGTGGCTCATGGCTTAGTCAGAAACACCCTTTGCTGGATAAAAAACTGGCTGGATGGTCGAGCCCAGAGAGTCGTGGTGAATGGAGTTAAGTCCAGGTGGCAGTTGGTCACCAGTGGTGTTCCCTAGGCATCGTTTTTGGGGCCTGTCCTGTTTCACATCTTTGTCAATGACCTGGATGAGGGGATTGAGTGCTGCCTTAGTAAGTTTACTGATGATACCAAATTTTGCGGGTGTGTTGATCTTCTTGAGAGTAGGGAGGCTTTGCAGAGGGATCTGGACAGGCTGGACCGATGGGCTGAGGCCAATTGTATGAGGTTCAATAAAACCAAGTTCTGGGTCCTGCACTTTGGTCACAACAACCTCCTGCAATGCCACAGGCTCGGAGAAGAATGGCTGGAAAGCTGCCCAGCAGAGAGGGACCTGGGGGTGCTGGTCACCAGCCTGCTGAACGTGAGCCAGCAGTGTGCCCAGGTGGCCAAGAAGGCCAACGGCATCCTGGCCTGCATCAGAAATAGTGTGGCCAGCAGGACTAGGGAAGTGATTGTGCCCCTGTACTCGGCCCTGGTGAGGCTGCACCTTGAATCCTGTGTTCAGTTTTGGGCCCATCACCACAGGAAGGACATTGAGGTGCTGGAGCAGGTCCAGAGAAGGGCAACGAAACTGGTGAAGGGTCTGAAGCACAGGTCTTATGAGGAGTGGCTGAGGGAGCTGAGATTGTTTAGTCTAGAGAAGAGGAGGCTGAGAAGAGACCTTATCACTCTCTACAACTGCCTGAAAGGTTGTAGTGAGGTGGGTGCTTCACTGAAAGAGTGATCAGGCATTGGAACAGGCTGCCCAGGGAAGTGGTGGAGTCACTATCCCTGGAGGTGTTCAAGTGCAGATGTGGTGCTAAAGGACATGGTTTAGTGGGTTAGGTGGTGTTGAATTGACGGTTGATCTTGATGATCCTTGAGGTCTTTTTCCAACCGTAATGATTCTATCATTCTAATAGAATAAACAATGTCAGAATAATTCTATAAATAAGATGAAATTATTCTAAAAAAATAAATAAGTTATTCTTAAGAAGTAGCTCAAAATCCATAGTTTAATTCCAGCATAGGTTCATGAAGGGCAGGTCCTGTTTGACCAACCTGATCTCCTTCTATGATCTAGTGACCCATCTGGTGGATGAGGGAAAGGCTGTTGACACTGTTCAGCAAAGCCTTTGACACTGTCTCCCACAGTATTCTCCTGCAGATGCTGGCAGCCCGTGGCTTGGATGGGTACACTCTTGGCTGCGTAAGGAGCTGGCTGGAGGGCCGGGCTCAGAGAGTCGTGGTAAATGGAGTTAAATCCAGCTGGTGACCGGTCATGAGTGGTGTTCC
>VZTO01001388.1:55836-69300 GCA_013400615.1 Syrrhaptes paradoxus
TTAGGAAGTATTACTTCTCAGAAAGGGTGGTCAGGCACTGGAATGCACTGCCCAGGGAGGTGATGGAGTCACCGACCCTGGGTGTGTTCAAGGAAAGACTGGATGTTGTGTTGAGAGACATGGTTTAGTGGGAGCTATTGATAATAGGTGAACGGTTGGACTGGATGATCTTTTAGGTCTTTTCCAACCTTGGTGATTCTATGATTCTATGATTTCAAAACCTTGAAATAGTGAGAAAGATTGTGTGATTACTTTTGAAGGTAAGTATGAAGGAAAACTGACTTGTCGTGTTTTACAAATGTTACAGAAAATAGGCATATCTCTGAGATTCAGACTGGAAACCTGGTAACAATCGAATTCTAAAGCAAAGTATTCTCTTTTCCATCTCAGTTGTTGGCACTGCATGCTGATCTTGCACTACCTTTTCTCTCTCCAGCTCTAAAAAATTCTACAGTATCAGCTACATTATGCACTTGCCTTTTCTTTTTGTTTGTTTGGTTGTTTTTTGGGTGTTTTTTTGTTGACTACAGGCCCCATCTTCACGCTCATTTTTGGGGTTCATAAATGGTGGTCAGCTAAATCTCTATCCATTCCTTCTATATCCGTAGCAACAAATGTTTTTGTGTCTATTTGGATGTCTTTGTGTCTGGGGGAGGGGAGTGGGAAGAGACACTAGGCTGTTTAAGTGATCTTGCAGCATTGTTTAAGAGAGATAAGTTTTTAATCCACTACAGAGTGGAAAAGGAGCATTTTTGTGATAAAGGAGATACTGGCATGGTGAGAAAGTGAGATTACTGTTGGAAAAGCTGCCTGCAGGGCCTTTTGTTTTTCCAAGTCACCCAGAACCAGAACAGCATTTGAAGTGTGCCCCTTAATTAATGCAACCGCATGTGATAATTTAGCCTCTGAGAAGCCTGGGTTTAAAACTTTTTATTTTTTTTTTCAGACAAATGAACCAAGAGGATTTGCTTCTACTATTTAAGGAGAAGTGTGGGTGGAATGGCTCAGGGGAACGCTGAATACTTAAACAGATTTGAGCTATCCAAGGTTGGAATTGCAAGTGGCAGCTTATTTCACCTAACATGTTGTTTGTATTGTGTAATAAATGTAAGTTTGTAGTTTTTGTGGCTCAAAACTACTAGTAGCTTATTTGTGATATTTGTGATATCACAGCTTGGACTAAAAATAATTAAAATGTAGAAATCTTTTTGAAAATCAGTCGAGCTCTCTTTGAGGCATCTAGGCAGTATGACTACTGCTACCTCAAAACTGAGATCTTCCTGTGTTTCTTAGTAGAGGTACCAAGTGTGTTCACCTAAATAAATAATAATTTATTCACATCTCTCTATGGTGTGACTCTGAATTATTTATTTTACACTGGGCAAGAAATTTAGTTAGAAGTTTCAGTATTTCTCACCCTTAACTTATACTTCCAGTATAATTTCCCTCAAGGTCATGATAACTTCTAATACTTAAAACTACAGGTTGCTGAAAACCAACACCCAAACAGACTCCAGTGCAAGCAGGTAGTCTTTACCACTTTCATTTGTGACCTGCTCAGGTACTGTTCTTTATCTATAAGCAATTTCATTACACTGCAGGTGAAAAATAATCTTAGAGGATGTCCTGAGTTAAGCAGAGAGTTAACTTTTTTCCCTCTTCTTCATAAATAGCTAGCAAGAGGCTGTGCTTTGGATTTATGCTCAGGAGAAAAGCTGATAACCGATGTTTTGTTCTGCTGCCAAGGTAGGCAGACAAGCAAAGAGGCACAGCTGGTTTCTAGCACGGGATTTGCCCTTATGTTAAGACTGAAACTCAGAATAGCCAATGATTTTATTCCATAACATGCACGTCATGCCCAGTATATAGGTGAAGACCCTTCTGGGAGATCACTCTCTTTTGCTTCCCTTGGGCTTCAGATCATCTCGCTTCAGGTGTCTTCATTCACTCTCCCAAGGCCTTTCCCCCCCACATGCACTCCAGTCAGCTCTCAGTCTGGAACGCTCGAATCGTTATCTCCGTTCCATGAGTTTCGGGATCCTCCCTCTCCAGGGGGATCGTTAGCTGGGGCCAGGTGGTCATTTTTCCCCCACTCCCGTCAGCTCTTGGTCTGGGATGCTTGGACTGTTATCTCCGTTCTGTGAGTGCCTCCGGGAGCGGTGCACCACCCGACGTCTGGGGGAATTGTGAATGTAATTCTGGGATCGTTAGCTGGCAACAGGCTGAGCCTTTGGTCATCGGATGGAGGGGGCAGTATCATCGTGTATCACTCATTCTCTCCCTCCTCCAGGATCGTTGGCCGGGAGCAGGCTGGGACTTTGACCATCAGGTGGGGGGGGGCGTATCACTGTGTATCACTCATTTGTATATTTCTATATAGTATTATTTTGAATATTATTGTAGTTTAGTTATTAAATTGTCCTTATCTCAACCCACAAGTCCTTTTTTTCCCTTTACCCCAAAAACTGGGATACACATTTATCAAAAGCCACTTGGCTGGTCAACACTAGAGGATCTGCCAATCGGGCTGGTCCTGCCCAGTCAGAACCTTTATATACTACTATATATTATAGACTATATTACCCTTTAATTCTCTCCCCTATGATTGGGTGGGGGCGGGAATTTTGTGAGCGGGTGTATGTGATTTGGCCCCCAGACAAAGGCTAGCACATTACAGAGGAGCAGAAATTATACTTGCTGTTTAACAGTTTGCAGTAACAGACAATGTACTTGAAGGAGTATTTCATCACAATCTTCTTGGAAAAAATTCCAGGAAGTGAAAGGTAGTGTTCACAATGCCTGTGATAAATATTGCCATAGTAAACAGTGAGGCTGGAAATAATCTAATCTTTTTTGTTTTGTTTTGTTTTGTTTTCCCTGTCCCCTCTACCCTCCTCCCACTTGCATTTTAAAGTTTGTTTCTGTTGGGTGTGCTGCATTGCCATTGATTTGGTTCATGTTACTGGGCAGCATTATTTACTGTAGAGTTACTGACTTCTTGTTAACACTTCCAATCAGGAAATGACTTGCCACTGTGTTGCTGTAAGTAGTTATTGCTCGCTGTTGTCATTCCAAGACTTATTGTACTATATAGGTGCATCCTTCTGGTGCATCTGACTATTCTTTGACAAATCAAGACAAAAGCTTTGATCTAATACAGTGACAATAGCTTTCATGTGATAGTCAGTAACATTTTTCGGCATCATGATGAAAGATTACTTTGGTTGCCATACTGATATTGGCACAATTTGTCTCTAAAAGCTGACAATTTTTTTTCTCAAGCTCTTTAAATATTTGATTGAAAGACACTGACAAATATTTGATATTGATCAATGAGTGATTGAATGCCCATTGCCAGCAGTAGCACTGAATCATTTGCTAAAATGTACTTTAATGCACAGACTCAGGTGCTTCAGTTTTTTGCCAATCTCCTTATCACTTACTTTTTCTTTTTCCTTTTTCCCTTTTTCTTTTTTTTTTTTTTAATAATAAGAATGGCTTTAGTGACTCAGCAGAACAATGATGTTACAGCTTTCTTGTTTTGAGACTGATGATGGGGATTGGACACTCAGGTCATCCTATTATGGTTGAAATAATCCTTCAAATAGCAGAAATATTTCTTTGTAGTATGTCACATGGTGCATTATTATTCTAGAGTTCCAGCTGTTGACATTTTTGGAAAAGGAATCTAACTTGCTGGAGTCCTTTGCCCTACCCTTTTCAAGATAGTATGTCATTCACACTCGGATTTTTCCTCTCCTGCAAATATGTCTCTTTTCCAGTGCCCAGCAGGACTATGATTAGTCAGTCAAGAAATGCTGTTGAGATTTCAGCAAGTGAAAGAGGCAGGATCTGTCCTGTCGCTTTCCTCAGGGGTAAAAAAAAGGATTGTTGCTCTGATGGACTGAAATTGTACCTTCTCTTAAATATATTCATGTCTTTCTGCATAACTCTTCAGCAGCTCTTTCTGAAGATGGTGATATCAGTCAGCTGTATGATGTTAGGATTTCCCGCTGCATGGAATTGCTTCCTTCTCAAGCATTTCAATGCAAAACCATTATTTTTCTCCAGGGTTTGTTCCAGTGCCTCGGATTTGTTGGTGTCCGCCAGCTCCTTCTTCATTTGTGATTTAGTGGAGATGTATAGTTCATGTAAAATGGTAGTTAATGTTACAAAGTAGCAGAGAAAGGAGGTGCCTCTAGCTAAGGAGAAATATTATCTCAACTCTTTTTTGCTGCTATTCATGAAAAAAATCACACTTCTTGAGGATATAATTGCACTTCACCACAGTAATTCCTTTCGCTTTACTGATGAAAGACTTTCCCCTATTCCTCTGAGGTTGTAGTGTTTGTGTATATGGTTAGGAGGTAGTTGTTTGTTTGTTTTTTTCCTTGGATCTAGAGCTTATTCCTGGCCTACTGCTAACATACCAAACTTGTGTCTGGTCTTCTGGTATGTGCTACATTGGACTCTGCTGAGAGTTGGTTAGCAGTAAGAGGCAGCTGTTTCTGTGAGCCTCCTTTTTCTAACTGACTGTGTGAGTGTTTCTTTCTGGTCCACAGCATGTTCACTCAGTGTGAAGTGCAAGTTCAGCTGGAAGCCCCAATTGTCTTCCTTCCGCTGTACTCTTTTTCAAATACTCACATTCCTCGTTAATGAGGGAGAAACACCGCAGGATACTAACATGGGTGGAGGATTCTGATGGGTGGTTGAGTTCTCGTGTGTCTGTCTGTCTCTCTCGGGCTGTTTCAGAGGGCTACTGACATTTATAGTGTTAGTGCTCTGCTACCTGTATAATTCTTGGTTCATCCTAGTTATGTGTTTTTCATGTAAAAAACAGCTTTATTTCAATAACTTAGTAGTATAGTTATTGAGGGTTTCTGTAGTATAGAAATTATAAATAAGCAAAAGATTCTCCACAGCTGCAGCTATCAACAAAACACATGGAGATGATAAATATGCATGACTTCATACTAAGCTGCAAGCCTATGTTAACCTAAATAGGCCTGTGGCAAGGCTTTGTAAATGTTATAGCTGCTTGCATCGGTGTTTACAGCTGCAACATCAGTGGAAGTGGTTCTTGGTGAACTTTATTCACCGTTTCTTAAGTATGTACTAGGCTCAAGAGTAGTTCTTCAAGAACTGAGTTCCCCATGATAAAACATGACAAATAATAGAGAAACTATACAGCAGTATGTCTGGAGCGAGTAGTATTTACTTGCTCTGAATCTGTGGCATCTTCCATCTGAATTAGTCTGAACTTTTTCAGCTATTGTCATAGGAGAGGCAAACACAGCAAAACTAATTCATTTTAAAATAAGATAATGCTCATACAGAGAACTGTTACAGAACACAATTTCAAGTAATAATATGAATTCTTAAAGATGTTCTTCTGAGTTGCTGTTTGTTGGTTTGTTTGGTTTTTTGTTTTTTGGGTTTTGGTTTTTGTTTTTGTTTTTTTTTTTTCCTTAAAGCTTTGCAAATCAAAGGAAATGTTACAGGTATTTTCTTGAGTCTTTTAAATAGAACTTTTTCTTTTAAGAAAGTTTATTATTTATAGTATACGACACAAGGGAGTTCATGCTGGTTTCTGGCCTTCAAGTGCTGATGCAAAAATAATGCTTAATAAAAGAGGTCTGTCTATACCCTTTTTCTCTGTCCCTGGCCACATCTCTCTCACAAGAGTTCACTCTTCCTTCTCTCAGTGACTCAGTAAAGTTTTAGAATCTGCATCTTGGGAATTTAAATACGAGCAAAATAGTCTCTGTCATCTCACTCAAAAGTTATAAAGTTCATCCAGGGTTCCATGGAGAGACCTTCTACAGTCTGATGTTTACTGCTTTAAATAGGTCTGCGGCTACTCTCCTTGTCCATTTTTTTAGAAAAATCCATGTTCACAAACTCAAAATAGAAGAAAATAACTGACTTTGAACTTTCTGTTCATCTATGCTTATTAAATTTACATGTCTGGAGTATTATATATTTGCAGTATGATTTGCCTATTCATGGAACACAATCTCTAAGATATCTCAAAGTGATTTCTCAGTTTGTGTAGCTTAAAAATAATTACTCCCAAATTAATAACCAGTAATATTAAGTAGCCTTCAAGGATGTCTGCTTTTAAAAATTTCATAAAACATGTGACCTCAAAATAAAAAAGCTACACTGGACCCAGTGTAGGACACAGAAGTGTTAGCACAGATGACAGCACAATAAACTGAAAGTGTGATATACTTATTTGGAAGTAAATTAGACATAAATGGGTCTGACCTGATGGGGTTTTTTTAAGGTTAATAGTTAAATGCATTATCTCAGCAGTCATTGCTCTAATTTTGCCAAATAGCCCAATATGGACATGGCTGTAGTACTTGTGAGATATCTAGACTGGCAAGTCTGGCTTGGCAAGTTGGTACTCAGAAGAAGTACCTCTGCAACTCAAGCTAGTGCCATCAGCCACAGGTGATCAGTGTTCCTTTATGATCAAAATATGTTTTCCTTTTTAGAAAGCAAAATATATTTTTACTGTTAATGTTGTTGTTAATCTGATATTGACAACATCTGTTGGTGTTAGCTTTTCAACAAAGACTAAAATAAGAAACAAGTGGTTCTTGGAGTGTTGTCAAACAAAAAGATGACTTAGCACCATTCATATGACATCCCTGTTTCTGAGTTATCTTGCATATATCATGTTTTCTAATGTCATACTCAAAAGATCACAGAACAACTACTGTAATTTGTTTTGCTTCTGACTTCTATTCAGTGATTTCTGGAACTATAACAACGTTATCCTGTGTGTTCAATGGCTGTGTTTGAACACTGAAGAATTGAATACAAATTCAGCACAAGGATGTCTTTAATATTCAGTTGTTTTAGCTCCACTGCAATATAAAGTACTTAATTTCTGGAAGACTAATTTAATTACTTATTCTACAGGTTGTGGGGTTTTGTTTTGGTTTTGGTTGGTTGTTTTCTTTCTGGAAATAAAGTGTGCTTTCTAACTGATCCTTCTTGAATTTGGTTTGTTTTTTTTAACATGCTTTTGATTGCATGGCAGTATTTTGAAATTGCTCCTTTGAACAGAGAAGTAAAGAAAACTGCTTAATTCAGTGCTGTGTTTAGTTTGCTTCGGTTGCCTGTTTGAAGATCTTTTTTTAATAGTAATAATTTCAAAAGTTAGGAAATTAAAATCTTAGTGATTTATTGCCCTTCTAATTTTAATCTTATTTGTTCCTTAAGTTTACTCCTTCTTGGTTGAAGTTAAAAAGAAAAAAAATTAATTTACCAGGTATCATAATGGGTAATCACAGTGATAAGTATTTAAAATTAAGATAAGAGCTATTACTCAAAATTGCAAAAATGTAGTAAATTCAGTTAAAACAACTTAATGATATTCTGCAAGGAGTATCTTAGTGTTTTTATTATTAGCTAATAAAAGTGTCATCTTAAATACTGGATCACTAGGGAAACAATTAAAACCTAATCCAATAAACAGCTCAGTATGTTTGCTTATGATTCCTAAGTAATTTAATTTGGCTGACCATATAATATTATTGCAGTTAAGAATTGTGATTTCAAGGTAATTAAAGTAAAACATAACACTTCTTCATTCCATCAGAGGACTGAAAAATTTTCAAACATTCTAGTCTTTTACAAGTAACCTTGTGTAAAAGGAAAGACTGTGTACAGTAAATGCTCTCAACAAAAAGTGATATCTATTAGAGATGTCTATCTTCAACAGAAACTTTCAAAAATACTAAAAATAATATTTCATTGCACGAATACTCATATGATACTAATTCTCCCCCTCTTGTTACGCTTCTGAGATGAACTCTGGGGGTTTTTTGAGTGCGAGATATTTTTGGTGACCTTTTAAATTATTTTAATTAAAGTCTTGATTTCAGAAAAGCATTTGACACCGTCTCCCACAGTATCCTTGCGGATAAGCTGAGGAAGTGCGATCTGGATGATCGGGTGGTTAGATGGATTGTTAACTGGCTGGAGAAAAGAAGCCAGAGAGTTGTAGTGAATGGGATGGAGTCTAGTTGGAGGCCTGTATCTAGTGGAGTCCCCCAGGGTTCGGTATTGGGACCTGTGCTGTTCAATATATTCATCAACGACTTGGATGAGGGAGTAGAGTGCATCCTCAGCAAGTTTGCTGATGATACGAAACTGGGAGGAGTGGCTGACACGCCAGAAGGCTGTGCTTCCATCCAGCGAGACCTAGACAGGCTGGAGATTTGGGCGGGGAAAAATTTAATGCAATTTAACAAGAGCAAGTGTAGAGTCTTGCATCTGGGCAAGAACAACACCAGGTTCCAGTATAAGTTGGGTACTGAACTGTTGGAGAGTAGTGTAGGGGAGAGGGACCTGGGGGTCCTGGTGGACAGCAGGATGACCATGAGCCAGCACTGTGCCCTCGTGGCCAAGAAGGCCAATGGCATCCTGGGGTGTATCAGAAGGGGGGTGGTCAGTAGGTCAAGAGAGGTTCTCCTCCCCCTCTACTCTGCCCTGGTGAGACCGCATCTGGAATATTGTGTCCAGTTCTGGGCCCCTCAGTTCAAGAAGGACAGGGAACTGCTGGAGAGAGTCCAGCGCAGAGCCACAAAGATGATTAAGGGAATGGAGCACCTCCCTTATGAGGAAAGGCTGAGGGAGCTGGGTCTCTTTAGCTTGGAAAAGAGGAGACTGAGGGGTGACCTAATTAATGTTTATAAATATATGAAGGGTGAGTGTCAGGAGGATGGAGCCAGGCTCTTCTCTGTGACATCCTGTGATAGGACAAGGGGCAATGGGTTCAAGCTGGAACACAGGAGGTTCCACTTGAACATGAGAAAAAATTTCTTTACAGTGAGGGTGACAGAGCACTGGAACAGGCTGCCCAGAGAGGTTGTGGAGTCTCCTTCTCTGGAGACATTCAAAACCCGCCTGGATGCGTTCCTGTACGATCTGATTTAGGTGTTCCTGCTCCGGCAGGGGGATTGGACTAGATGATCTTTCAAGGTCCCTTCCAATCCCTAACATTCTGTGATTCTGTGATTCTGTGTGATTCTTTCTTCAGCAAGGAAGTGCTATGTAGCATAAGCCTTTTCTTCATTAAATAATCTTAGAATAGCTGAATGTGTCTGACAATCCATAGGTTTTTCTGCAATATGCTGCTGTTTGTTAGCCCATCATTGAATATTTTATGGATATTCCAGAGGTTCTAATTCCTCTTGGAGTTATCACCATACCATCAATATAACAGACAATATTAACGTAATTAAAATGCTCAGCTCCTGCATGCACTACCTGTGAATCATAAGTAAATGTTCATAGTTCATACGAAAATACACCTATTGAACCAAGAGTACTTTGAATTACCTAGCAATACTGAAAAGTTGCAGGCTACAAGAAGAGCAGATCTGTAAATCAGTGGTTTGGCAAATGATTAAAAGTCATAGCTAGAAAGAAAGGTCTGAAGAATGACTGAATAACCCACACAAAGCTCAGTTGAAATCTGTAGCATGGACTGCCCAGGCAAGTCTTCGTTGATACAGAGAGGCTGGGTTGAGCTTGTGTGCAGATCTTGCATCCTACCGAATTCCAGAAGTCACTAAGCTATAGTTCATCTTGCTGGTCTCAGTTTCAAAACCATGTTTCTATGTAACTATAGTTATACATTCTTAAATGACTAATCTAATATTAGATAGTAAACAATCAGTTCACCACTTTGCAAGACAGCTAAGATAATGAATGCATTTGGAGCTTTACAACAAAAATGGTTTTCTCAAATAACAGGCTGAGAAAAAGAAAAACAAATAGGGATTTGTTATACAGCACTTCACCCCAGTTAGTAGGTAGTTAAAACAATGGTCACAAATTTGCATTAGCAAATATAGCTGTTGTGACAGATTTTCATACTTGTTTTCCTAAAACTCTACATTTAAAATCTATTAGCAGGAAACTCGGAAATAAAAACTAAATCATACTTGAGTGACTCATTTCCAGCCTGGTTCAGTCGTAACAGAAATACATATACATAAATATTTTAAGTTATGTGTGCTGAACTAGAAACAAAGTCTCCTGGTTGTCTCACAAAATGAGACACCAAAATAATGACTGAAATGTTTGATCACTAAAAGAAGACGTTTCTTATTTCGATATTGTAATTCTAATTTTATTAATGCCAGTTCCCCTTTTATAACACTTTTTTTTTAAGAACAATACTTTGTTTTGAAAATATCCAGTTGGAAGTTTTTGACCTTTCATAAATTTGATCCAAAAATATCTATCACTGGATGAAGGAATGAGTAATTGGGGCTCTGTCAAAATTCCACTCTTTCTTCAGTATGCAGGTCTAAGTCTATTATTTGGAACAACATTTATGCATAGTTCTCTGCATTTAACTTTCTGGCAACAGTGTGCTGCACCAGGTGATTAACACCGTACTGAACTTAAACCAGAAATGCTTCTCTGTGGATGCCCAGCACCTCCAGCCTTTCTGTGTTTTCATTATTATTCTGGTGGGCAGTCCTTAATTTCTTAAATATTGTCCTGGTTTTTTCTTGGACATAGTCAACTTTCTTCATAGTAGCTAGTGAGAGGCTATGTTTTGGATTTGTGCTGAGCAGAAGGCTGATAACACACTGATGCTTATAGTTGCTGCCAGGACAGTCAAGGACTTCTCAGCATCTCTGCTGTGCCAGTGTCTGCAGGTGCAGAAGAAGCTGGGAGGGAGCACAGCCCCAATTACTAGCCTAGGATTCAACCTTAAGTTTAGGATTGAGACCTAAATTGGCCAATGGGATATTCCATATCATGCATGTAATGCTCAGCATATAGATGAGTATCTGTCTGGAAGGTTGTTATCTCTCTTTCTCAGAGTCGTCTCTTGGTCAGCGCTCAGGCTCTTGGACGTTCCGTCTCTTATCTTTCCAGGATTGTGGTTTCAGGACTCTCCCTGCTCTGGGATCCTTAGCCAAGAACAGGCTGAGCCTTGGTCGTTGGGTGGTGAGCAGTATCACTGTGTATCACTCATTTGTATATTTTATATATTTTTAATAATTGTTATTTTCAATTTTATTGTAGCTTAGTTATGAAATTGTTCTTATCTCAAACCACAAGTCTCTCTTCCTTTTACCCCATTAATTATCTTCCCCATCCAGGGAGGGGAGAGGGTGAGTGAGTGGCTGTATGCTGTTTGCAGGGTCCTGAATTCAAAACCACAACAAATATGTAAGGTTTTAAGGAGATTGCACATAAGTGATACAACCCAGGAAACCAGTTTATTCTTCTTTTTTTCAGTGAATCTTTTTTTGGAGAAAACTTAGTCTCTTATTCTGTTTCTAATAATTTGGTCTTTGTTGTTTGAAGTCGACTGCCTGTTGTTCCTAGAAAATAACTATTTTTTTGACAGCTTTTCCTTAACAGGGAATGGATTATGATTCCGCTGGCAGTATTGTTTTGGCTTTTGAATATCAGTGTTATCAATTCTTTGAGGTGCCTGGTGGTGTTTATGGATGATCAAATCCGTATGGGATGGTGTTCTGCTCCTCAGACTTTCCTGCGCTTCTGAACCTTTTCTGCCTGGAAGGAAGAAGGCTGCAAATGTAAACTTGTTATAAGCATGTTTCTATTATAGGCTTGTCAATAGTTTTCGAACCTGTTTGCCACAGTGGAACTGATTAGTTGAGCATGTGCTGACGTAACCTGCCTAGGTGTAAACGAAAAGGTATATAAAGTGATGGGAACTTCATTTTTCTCATTATTTAAGGCACAGGGGGTCCCCACCTTTAGCCTTACTGGGAAGGAAGGAGTCACTACGAGAGCAATTCTAAACAGATTTTTNGGTCCTTTGCACATGTAGCTTTTCATCACTTTAATTGCTTTTTTTTTTTTTCCTCCCTTCAGCTGTTTCTTTGCTTCTTAGTATCTTTTATTACTCCGTCTTGGCTGATACACTGATAACAAAGTAAAAGCAGTGAGAAACATGTCTTGCTGACATGTAAGGACTTTGACATAAGAACAAGCCAATCCCCATTTCTTGTTCAGCATGTGAACAAGAGCTGGGCTTACGCTGGAGATGAGTCTGAGAAGCCTGTAGCTCTCCTGTTGACAATACCAGACACAGGGCAAGCTCATAGCCCAAGGATCAGAGGAACATTTCTGTAGAATGCCACCTTCCACTCCCAGCAAGCGAGATGACACTTACCGAGCTCCCAATCTCACAGTGGGTCCAAGGCAAAAGAACCACTGAGCTTTCACGTGCCATAGGCCAGCTGAGGAATAATAGCAGCTCTTCTGGCTGACAAAGCTTTTCTAAGAGTGCTTACTGGACACAGTGTGCAGTGAGGGTGTGGTTACCTTCTTCATCTAACCTTCTACAGGGTTTCTGTAGGGTTTTTACCATCAGAAAATAATGAACATACTCTTTCATTTGGGTGTGTGTGGAACACCTGTGCCAGTTCCTCTGTGGCCTTCCTACCATTTTTATCTGTTTTCCTCATCCCATATAAATATGTCTGTGTCTGTGAAAGTGTGCATATGCAAATAGAGAATAGTTTACAGATCACTCAAAAAAATTCTGATTTATGCAAGAGAATACTTTGTTTCTGAGTTAGTAAGATCTATTAAGTGTTATAGACCCTTGAGTATTGCATTGCTTATAGTTTTATCACTAGTATCATTTTACTATCTCAGTTAGACATTTGTTCTCCCTGAACCTCTGGTATGTGCTCTACAAGATTCTGCACAAGCAACACTCAACTGTGTGAGCAAGTAAGTTCATTATGGGCAAGCCCCTGGCAACTGCAAGATATTGTGAAACAAGCATTTTCAGGTTCACATACTAGCTGTTTTTCCTGTGCATTTATTTTGCAAAGACAATGCTGATGAGAAGCACTTGCTGTTTGGTCCTATTGTATTACATTCTGTAATGATAAATGTGTTTTGAACAAAACAATATTGGGTCCATAAAAAGAAATTACTCATGCGTAAATGGTAGTGGGAGCCCTGCCAAGGGAATAATGAAACTCTAGGAGTATGCTCATTGTTATTCAAACAAGTGAAAATGCCGAAGGCAATGGTGTCAGCTTAATTATCTTCTCTGGTCTAAACCTTGAATACTGGTGTAATCTTTGTAGCTTGCAAAGAATGCACACAGATTATTTCCATAGGAGTTCTGTGTATTGCTTCAGGGCAAGATATATGTATTGAGTGAATTCAACTCCTGTAGCATAAGACTCATCACTAGTTATATTTTAATTTGGTGTATTCATCCAAGCAAATGAATTGCTGAGATGATCAATAAGAAAACTCTTCATATGGGTTAGAATATTGAGGGTGATCTGTGGATAGACAAACTGCTCCCATGAGGCTAGGAGGGAAAACTACACACAGATGAGGATGAAAGTCTTGTTTTGATAGAAATGCTATTTTAATGGAGTCCAGTTTTTCATGTCTATCTTCTGTGCCTTGACAAATTTT
>VZTO01001388.1:69359-84125 GCA_013400615.1 Syrrhaptes paradoxus
CTTTTCTGCCTGGAAGGAAGAAGGCTGCAAATGTAAACTTGTTATAAGCATGTTTCTATTATAGGCTTGTCAATAGTTTTCGAACCTGTTTGCCACAGTGGAACTGATTAGTTGAGCATGTGCTGACGTAACCTGCCTAGGTGTAAACGAAAAGGTATATAAAGTGATGGGAACTTCATTTTTCTCATTATTTAAGGCACAGGGGGTCCCCACCTTTAGCCTTACTGGGAAGGAAGGAGTCACTACGAGAGCAATTCTAAACAGATTTTTGGATGGAATTTTTGTGAGCTGTTTTCCATCTTGTTTTGCAAGATTTGTATTTGATTTTTAAGTAGTGTATTAAATTACATTTGCATAGAGAATACATTTTTGTCCCTTTGAAATGAGACGTTTTAAGTATCCAGAACTTGATCATCTGTATTCAGACAACCCCAGGGATCTGCTACCCCACTCCAGTTTAAGTAAATCTAAAGTCTTACAAGATTCACAACATGTGTGTACACTGCTTTATGATTCGTGGCATAAATTTCACCAGATTCCAGAAACTAGAAAATTTTGAAACTGTTCATCCATTCCTGATAGCCAAGTAAATTCAAGGAATAAGCAGCTGTCTTCTAGGAAATCAGAGTTCTGCAATAATCACACACTGAGAACAAGTGCTTCATAGGTCCTTTGCACATGTAGCTTTTCATCACTTTAATTGCTTTTTTTTTTTTTCCTCCCTTCAGCTGTTTCTTTGCTTCTTAGTATCTTTTATTACTCCGTCTTGGCTGATACACTGATAACAAAGTAAAAGCAGTGAGAAACATGTCTTGCTGACATGTAAGGACTTTGACATAAGAACAAGCCAATCCCCATTTCTTGTTCAGCATGTGAACAAGAGCTGGGCTTACGCTGGAGATGAGTCTGAGAAGCCTGTAGCTCTCCTGTTGACAATACCAGACACAGGGCAAGCTCATAGCCCAAGGATCAGAGGAACATTTCTGTAGAATGCCACCTTCCACTCCCAGCAAGTGAGATGACACTTACCGAGCTCCCAATCTCACAGTGGGTCCAAGGCAAAAGAACCACTGAGCTTTCACGTGCCATAGGCCAGCTGAGGAATAATAGCAGCTCTTCTGGCTGACAAAGCTTTTCTAAGAGTGCTTACTGGACACAGTGTGCAGTGAGGGTGTGGTTACCTTCTTCATCTAACCTTCTACAGGGTTTCTGTAGGGTTTTTACCATCAGAAAATAATGAACATACTCTTTCATTTGGGTGTGTGTGGAACACCTGTGCCAGTTCCTCTGTGGCCTTCCTACCATTTTTATCTGTTTTCCTCATCCCATATAAATATGTCTGTGTCTGTGAAAGTGTGCATATGCAAATAGAGAATAGTTTACAGATCACTCAAAAAAATTCTGATTTATGCAAGAGAATACTTTGTTTCTGAGTTAGTAAGATCTATTAAGTGTTATAGACCCTTGAGTATTGCATTGCTTATAGTTTTATCACTAGTATCATTTTACTATCTCAGTTAGACATTTGTTCTCCCTGAACCTCTGGTATGTGCTCTACAAGATTCTGCACAAGCAACACTCAACTGTGTGAGCAAGTAAGTTCATTATGGGCAAGCCCCTGGCAACTGCAAGATATTGTGAAACAAGCATTTTCAGGTTCACATACTAGCTGTTTTTCCTGTGCATTTATTTTGCAAAGACAATGCTGATGAGAAGCACTTGCTGTTTGGTCCTATTGTATTACATTCTGTAATGATAAATGTGTTTTGAACAAAACAATATTGGGTCCATAAAAAGAAATTACTCATGCGTAAATGGTAGTGGGAGCCCTGCCAAGGGAATAATGAAACTCTAGGAGTATGCTCATTGTTATTCAAACAAGTGAAAATGCCGAAGGCAATGGTGTCAGCTTAATTATCTTCTCTGGTCTAAACCTTGAATACTGGTGTAATCTTTGTAGCTTGCAAAGAATGCACACAGATTATTTCCATAGGAGTTCTGTGTATTGCTTCAGGGCAAGATATATGTATTGAGTGAATTCAACTCCTGTAGCATAAGACTCATCACTAGTTATATTTTAATTTGGTGTATTCATCCAAGCAAATGAATTGCTGAGATGATCAATAAGAAAACTCTTCATATGGGTTAGAATATTGAGGGTGATCTGTGGATAGACAAACTGCTCCCATGAGGCTAGGAGGGAAAACTACACACAGATGAGGATGAAAGTCTTGTTTTGATAGAAATGCTATTTTAATGGAGTCCAGTTTTTCATGTCTATCTTCTGTGCCTTGACAAATTTTGGGATCAAGCTGTGGGTTGTTGGATTTTTTTTTCCCACTGTTCTTGTGTCCTTTAAATAAAAGTCTGTTGATTAGCTGCTGTATGGGAGAGGGGGAAGACACTTATGGCTGTTTTTATATACATCCAATGATATGTACACCATTCTGCAGATTGACAGAGTTATCCAAGCTTACAAAACCATCTAGGCATCAAAACTTTTACAGAATTAATTACCTATTTCCTAGGTACCTCATTATTCTAAGCAAAACTTTGTCTCCATGATCAAGGAGATGTTGAGCAGTTGGGCTTGGGTTTGGGGGGTTGGAGGGTTGGTTGTGTACAGTTTGCTTGAGGGAGGGAGTGTTTTGCTTTTTGAGGAGGAGGGGCTTAACACAGCAGGAGGTCTCTCCTCTCAACACTTTCTACAGGGATTATATTTTAGATGTATTACTTGTTTGGTTGGTTGTTTTGTGTTTTTTCTTCACTTAGCCACATATAAACTTGTAAAGATTGCTAAGCAACTTAAGTTTATCACTTCCAAGTTTTGAAATGGAATCATGAACTCTTTCTCAAACACTCCAATTCCCCCCCCCCCAAAAAATACTATACTGGTGTTATGTTTTTAAACAGGGATTTTATAGTCATATACAGCACGCACCTGATTTGGTATTTGTTTGGGTTCTCTTGGCTTTTTTTGTTTGTTTGCTTGTTTGTTTGGGTTTTTTCCAGTTTTCTTGCTTTGCTTGAGGAGGATAGGTAAAGTACAAAAGCTATTTGTGGCGGGTTGGCCCTTGGCTGGGGGCCAAACCACACACACCCGCTCACACAGTCCCTGCCCCCACCCAATGATAGGGGAGAGAATTAAAGAGGTAAATGGCAAAGAGGACTCGTGGGTTGAGATAAGGACAATTTAATGACTAAACTACAATAATATTGGAAATAATACTATATACAAATATGCAATGTGATACACAGTAATTCTGCCCCTCCCCACCCGATGATCAAAGGCCCAGCCCACTCCCGGCCAATAACCCTGGAGGATGGAGGGAATGGGTGATACACAATGATACTGCCCCCCCCCAGCTGTTCATTAGCTGTTGCCAGCAGAAACCCAACGATACTGCCCCCCCCAGCTGTTCATTAGAACCCCAGAAACCGCACTCACAATTTCCCCAAAAGGGGGGGGGAAGAGTAAGGGGGGGGGGGGGTGCGCCGCTCCCGGAGGCACTCACGGAACGGAGATAACAGCCCAAGCGTCCCAGGCCGAGAGCTGACCGAATCAGGGAAAAAAAAACCAGCTAATGATCTCCCTGGAGAGGGAGGATCCCGGAGGCACTCACGGAACGGAGATCGGAGATAACAAGCGTCCCGGGCCGAGAGCTAATGGCGTCCGGTGGGGGGGGGAAGAAAAACAAGGCCTTGGGAGAGCGAATGCAGGGAGCCCAAGGGAAGTGAAAAAGCCAGCTCTCCCGGAAGGGTTCTCACCTATATACTGGGTATGACGTGCATGGGATGGAATAATTGGTCAGTCTGCTTCTCAATCTTGACCTAAAAGCAAATCCCAAGCTAGAAGCCGGACTGTCTCTTCCCCCCTCCCTCTGTCTATGGGGAGAAGAGAGACCGAATGTATTTGTCCTTGAAGGTATCCTAGCAATAACTATAAATGTTCTGTTCGTATCAGCTTTTCTCCTGAGCAGGAATTCAAAACATAGCTTCTTGCTAGCTATTTATGAAGAGAAGGGAGAAAAGGAAAAAAAAAAATTAGCTCCCCTCTGCTTAACCCACTACAGTATTCCAAATGCCCAAAACTGGTCTTAATATCTTGGCTGGTTTCCTCACAAATTACATTGCTTTAAGGAAAAGCCCCATCAAGCATAATGGCAAAACCCAATTGTACCTTGTGTTGGCTGCCATGGAAACTTTAATATGATAAGAAGATACAAGGTGGCAGAGAAAAGTAGAGGAAACACCTTGACTCGGCCAGAAGAAAAATCCCAGGCTCAGGTGGTGAGTGCTCAGAAGAGTCAAGTTCTTGGTTATAAATTTAAGTGGTTGGTTTCAGATTAACAAATCAAGCAATAGGTACAATACCTGAAGACATGAAATCTTATTAATGTCCTGAATTTATGGCTGTGGAGTTATCACTTTGTGTTTGAGACCCATTTCAAGCTAATAATGTGGGACAGTAACAACTGTTACTGAGTAGCTGAAAATCTCATCTTCTGTACTGTGTTCTGTTGTATTACTTGGGTTTTGCATAGGCTTATTTATGATTTGCATCAGCACTGGTATTAGTACTTTTACCACAGTGGTATTTAAAATATTTCTGGTTTAACTACAAAATTCTTATACTATATTAGGAGAAAAATAGTATATTGGTAAGGGAAGACAAAAAAAAATGTGCTAATTTTGTCTCATTCTTACAAAACATGAAGAGCATCTACTTGTATGAGGTTGTTGTCCCATGTCCTGCCACCCCCTTAAATAAATAAAAAGTTTAATATCCATTACATTGCAAAAATAAACCTAACAGATTAAAAAATAAACTAATTAGCATGAACATGATCTATGTATTCCTTCCCAATTTACATATTGAAGTAACAAGGGCAAACTTCAAAATTGTGTGTTTATATATTTCTGCTCTTTTGATTACTGTTTTTTTTAACCTTTACAATCCACATGTCAAGGTGAACAGAAGGTTGTGATTTGTACTATTAATTTCTTATCAGAAAGGTTCTGTATTTTAGCTAGAATAATTTTTCAAAATATTGGAAAACAATCATCCAAGCTATAAGACTTGGACAAATATGACTAAGAAAAAGCATTTGTTGGATACATAGTTATTCAAAGCACATGAGCAATTGTAAATTACATTATTAAATCCTTCATGCATTAGCCAAATTACTCAGTCCCTTCCATGATAAACTAAAAATCTGTAACCCTATAAATGGATCACCAAACCTCAAGCTACCAACATGCCACCTTTACTTGCATCTCATTCTCCACTGGTGCTACTTTTGTTTTGTTTTAAAGAAACTGTGGTTGTCTGGCAGTGTAAAAAACAAGGGCAGGTCTATCATTATTATAATAATTCTTTCTTATGATTATTTTTTCCTTGAAGTGCTATTGGCAGGTCATTTAGGTTGCAAAAGTAGTACTTCCGCCAGAATATCGCAATCAAAGTGCACACTGCTACCAAATGCTTTCCTTTGAAGCACTTGAGTATAATATCTGTATGTTTAAGAGTTTATGTTCATAAATGAAAGGAAATTCCCTATGGCTGCATTATCTCCCCTTTAGATGTACTGTTATGTTTCAGAAACACTAATATGAACCAATTTGTATCAAATGCGTTTTTTATGGCATAAAGGAAACATGAAAAATGTGGTGTAAGTTAGAGGTAAACTTAGTTTTGCATGAACCTTATTTGCCTTTATGTGTTCTTATTGTAATGACTTGGGGGAAGGGGGAGAGAAAATCTGCTTCCACAGTAGGAGCTACTCAGCTCCCTAATGCAATCTGAATTGTGTATCAACACATTAATGGTGAGGACACAAAGTTAATGATGTTTAAAACTGTATTGTAAAATTTGCCTCAGCAACCTCATAAAAGCAGCAAGTAATGAAGTAACACTAACCTTGTTTTTTCAGCACCAAAGTAGTAGGATTATAATTGTAGCCGGAATGCTGCTTTGATCTTTAATTTATCTTTTCCAACTATAATTTCAACTATAATTTTTAGTGAGCCAAAGAAGACTTGTACACAGAGAAACAGGATCTATCCTTCCAAAACAGTCAGTGCTGTAGGCAGCCCTCAGAGCTTTCACTGAAGCTCTGCACACAGAGCCTCATTTCATGTAGGCACCTTAGCATCATTAAATCTGGTAACACAGTTGCAGTTGAAGCTGTGTAAGAAAGAAAAACTTAGATTTTTATTTAAAAACCTGCTCTTTCCATTTTTTAGAAATCTTGTTACACTCATTTAGGATATGCAAAACAGGAAACATGGGCAGAGTTTAAGAATTTACTGTTAGCCCTATGAACTTTAACAAATCTAATAGTTCAAACTGAATAATGAATACAGAAAAGCCTCATGAACTGTGTGTTTAAACTCACCGCATAAAAAATATGACTAGTACCTCTCTTTTTATCCTTTTAGTTTTTAGTGGTTTTAGTAGTCTTTTAGTATTCCCCTGGGCCCTGAAGACAATCCCACATTAGTCGTCTTTGGGATAAACTGGGGAGAGTGAAGCTAAAATTAGCTCTCTGGCATCCTGAGATAGTCACCACAAGGAGCAGGAGGATGCTCAAGGGGAGGGTGGCAGGAGAAACATCATGTTGATGCTTTCTTCCTCCTGAATTTTGTGTCTCCTTGGAGCTACTATTACTACTTCCCATCCCTGCTTGCTGCCTTGCCCCTGCTCCCAGGGAAGGGGTTAAAGCTGCCCCAGGGGCCATTTGTCTGTCAGACACTGCCTGAGGCTGTCAGCCCCTTCCCTCTGAGCTGGAGCTCAGACAGGCTGGGCAATGGGCACTTGGCCATGGGGTACTTGATAAACCCAGCTCTGCCCCACTCAGGCCATGGGAAGCCCAGACCAGAGCAGTTCAAAGCCTTGTGACCTCTTATTAACAACAGTGAACCAGCTGGATTACATACTCTGTTTTGGAGATGTAGCTAAAAGGTAAGGAGGTCTTGATACCCATACATTGATATATCAATTATTTTTGTGTATATGTGTACACATACATGTTTTGGGTGGTACATAAATGGCAAGATGGAGATGATAAATTGGAATACTGAATGGATATTCAGTCTTGTATAGAGGTAGTTGTAACTATCAAAGGATGAACTGCCAGGAAACTATCAGGTTTGAGAGACACAGTTCTCCAAACTTTAAGTAAAGGAATGTTTCACTTATTAAATACTTCCTCTTTATATATATATGGAGAAAGATCTCAAGGGCAAGAATTACAAGGAGTGGCTGAGGTCACTTGGTTTGTTCATCTCAGAAAAGAGACGGCTGAGGGGTGACCTCACCTCAGTCTGCAACTTCCTCAAGGGGGACAGAGGAGTGGGAGGTGCTGATCACTTCTCTCTGGTGGCCAGCAATGCAACACAAGGAAATGGAATAAAGCTATGTCAGGGGAAGTTCAGACTGGACATCAGGAAGAGGTTCTTCAGTGAGAGGGTGGTCGGTCACTGGAACAGGCTCCCTAGGGAAGTGGTCACAGCACCAAGCCTGTCAGAGTTCAAGGAGCATCTGAACAAAGGTTCTCAATCATATAGCCTAATTTTAGGTAGTTCTGTGAGGAGCAGGGAGTTGGACTTGATGGTCCTTATGGGTACTTTCCAACTCAAAATATTCTGTGATTCTGTATTCTTTCTGCTAGTGTTCAGACAGTCCTGTTCAAGGCCTACGAATTTTATCCTTCTTGTTCTGATTTCTCCGTTGTGCTATAAATCACAAAACTCTCAATTAGAAGCAAGTCAGAAATGAGAAAGATGTATGTAGGGTTTCTCTTAAAAAAAAAAAAAAAAAACAAGAAAGAAAAAAAGCTTCTTAGAAAATAACAGTATCTTTAAGAATTTAGGTGAAATCCTGTAATTTTTCTCTATTATAATTTCATTTGAAATCAATGAGCTATGAGATAAATAAGGACTAAACAGTCTGGAAAGCAAAATTAATAGTTATTTATAAACAGATTTTAATTTTCTCTTTTAAATTTATATCAGCTGCATTCCATCACTCTTAACTCATGAATCTGTTAATGTAGGATTATTCTCATAAGGAGTTATGTCCATAACAAGATGTGCATTAATATATTGCATGTATTCAGCAAGATGCCTCAATTTTTTTCCCCTCTTTTCTCTATTGTTTTACCAATAAGATTTAAATTGTGGCAAAGCTAAACCCAAGAGCATAATTAAATTCTTGAAACCTAATTAGTTCAGCTTTGATGTCTTTTTCATTTCTGGTAATAGTTACAAAATATGGTGCGTACATCTGTATAAGTAAAGCACTTAAGACATGCCAAAACAGAGGCATATAGATACATATAAATATGACCACAGATAGGGTCTTCTGAGTATTTCATCAAAATACTTTGGATTTCACAACAGCAGCATCTTCAACTAACTATTAGCCTTCCTATGCTATCGTTCAATCACAATGAAAGTTCCTCTTAGACTGGCTCCCTGCAAGCAGTTCAGTAGGGTAATGATAGCTTCAGAGACACAAGGCAGTAAGATGCCTGTCAATCTGTATGTATGTCCAGTTTTTAGGCCAGAACCAGTATTTCTTCTGCCTGCAAACAAGAACAGGTCTAGGACTGATACCTAGTAATGTTATTGATAGAGCATGTTGATTACAGGGACTATTTTTAATTTTTATTTTTGTTGTTTGACAAGTCATCTACCTATTAATGCTGAGAAAACTAGCAGGTGCCAGATGGTACTTCCATTTCCTAGTTACCATCCAACTGAGGGATGAACTCTGAAAACAAAAGGAACCAAAAGGATTGCTTACAGGATATGGAGCAAAATTCTCTCCAGAAATACCGTTGGCTGGCATCTCTTGCATACAACTACAGATTTTATGATGGAAACCTAATGTTTAATTTTAAGATCTTCTGTTTTCTCTGCAGTGCTTTGTTCTTTGGAGTCCAACAAAAGGTAAACTACTTGGTTTTGGAAAGAGTTAGAAACATTCAGTTCTGTTTCAAGGTAGAAGTACTGACATTGGTTAGTAAAGTTAATAGAGGAAGAATGAAGTAGTTCTTTTGTATGGCTGTACCCATTCAAGTAGACATATGATGTAGTAAAGTTTGTAGCTGTGGTGTGCATTAATGCTTTCAATTCTCTTACATTTATCAGCAGTCACCATGTCAGTGCTGTCTTAACAATCTGAACACAAGTTATGTCAATGAGGGCAACAGTTTTAGTCTTTTCTCCCCTGTTCCAATCACTCAAAACCCTATCCAAGACTTCTTATATTTTCTTTCAGAATTTTTACTTCCTTTCTTCCCCCACCTTCTCTCATTTAGATCCTTATTACTTCTAATTCAAAATTATTTAGCCTTCTCTTAAAATCTGAGGACTACATGACTGTTCCACACAACCTATAGATTCTGTTCTCCTTTTGTGAGTCTATAAATCCCAATTGCTACCTGGTTGTAAGTGCTTTGGTTTGCTTTGCATAGCCTGCTCAAGGTGCATGATCAGGGCTCTTTTCAGATTAAACTGGACAGAAAGCTGGACCTAATCCACTTCAGCTGCTAAGGGGCATTAAGACAATGGGACCAGAGTAGAATTAATCTGAAGTGTTGCCTCTAGACTCCAACTGTTTGAGTTTTGAGCCCCCAGCATCAGATGTGTTGCTACACACATCTGTCCCAACTGGTCTGTGCTTTATGCTAATATGAATGATGAATGTGTTATTATATGGTATTAGTTTCATCTTTTTTTTCAAAAATCTACCTATTGACTTTTTCTATGCTGTTGCACAAGCTTCCAATGTCTTACAAAATACTTTAAAAAAAAATCAGCTCAGCTCCCCCAAGCTGTATGGAGATAATTTTCAGTGACTTCTTTTACTCATCATTACTGAATAATTATTTTGCTCAGATAAAGCCAAGCTACCCACTTTCTTTCTGCTATTACTTTTCTAACCGTAAATTGACAATTTATAAGGCAATAAAGGAGTGCATAGCTCAAAAGGGAAAAATTCAACCTCTTTTCATAACATTTCCAGAGAAAGCGACGTTTTGCTCTCAAGTACCTGAGGCTGCAATTTCTTGCCAGTTCTAAAGCTCTCAGGCTAGGATTTGGTTGAGATTCCCAGAACAAATGATTCACAATCATAATCTTGTCCTGGGAAGAAGCGAAAAACATTGTACATATGTTTGGAGTCATTGTTAGTTCAATGAATGTTCTAGCAATTTAAAGTTGGAATTAATTAATACAGAAAAGCTTCATGAAGTATATAAACTTATATAAAATATTTTTATATAAAGAAATATAAACGTAAATAATCTCCTTTCTCTTATCTGTCCCTGTGTTCACCCTCCCAGTGTTTTCCCTAGTATTAGGGTCAAAAGTTCCAGTATTTCTTAATCAAAGAATGATGTATTTTATTAACCATTTACAAGAATTACCAGCAAATTTTTTCTTTATGGAAGAATTAATGTGAAAAATGACAATAGGAAAAGTTCCCACAGTCCCAGTTTTGATGCTTAGATGTACTTTCCCTTTCGTGTACTTGTGGGGATTTTTGAGTGAATTTGAGAAAAGTGGTCAATGCTGTTAATGAAAAGCTTCTTAAGGAGGAGAGAAGACAATAAAATAAGCTATTGTTCTGTCAGTGGAATGAAGTATTCAGATAAAACTGTACTAACAGTGCTATTGGAAATGACCACAAAAATTGAAGTAAAAAAAGTATGGGTTTGTGACTAACTTTACAATGAGGGTCTACTTCTACTGTGCATGCATGGCTGCAAATATGTGAGTACTTGTTTCAGTGTCAAGTGATCGTGTCCTTGTAGTGGGGATGCAGATACAGCACTAGCTAAGAACCCGCAGTCATTTACACGTCCCCTCCTCTGAGGTGGCACTTTCTTTTAACAAGTACTTACTTTAAGCCCCTTTCCTCCATGATTCTTCTGTGTTTAAAACCTAAATCCAGAAAGATAGGAGTCAGCACCTTACACTTGTGGTTAAAATGAGGTAACTAGTTGGGAGATTTTAGTACAGTTATAAAGCACAGTGGCTCAAAAAGGTTAATACAAATACCACTGGAGAGAAGTTACATACTTCGAGAATTAACTCTATGGGATTAAAGGAACCTGCAAACAAACCCATTTGGAATCAAAGAAAAACTTTGTTGTCTAAGCTGCTTGGAGTGTACACATCATTTTTTTTTGAAGTGACAGCTTTTTATACATTTCAGTTTTGGTTGGCTGAAGTTGCTGAGGGATCTTAAATATTTAAGAGGACTTACAGTCTTGGATTGTAGATCAGATTCTACCTTGGTGTAGAACAGCTAGGTGAAGAGTTATCATTTCTTTAACCTTTCCAAGTAAAGAAAGTTGACACCACCACAGCTTATATAATTATACTATACAATGACAAACAGTGTATTACATCATTTCATTGCACTGTTATTAGCATCAACATTGTGCAGTCTCAAGAAGCTGTATTATATGAAAAATCTCAGCTCTTTACTTTAACACATCATTTAAGCTGATGCTTCTAATAAGGAAGATGAAAAAAAAATTGCAATATGCCAGCCATCAGTGAAAAAAATGGAAAGTAATAAACTATCCTGGTCTAAATGCAGCAATAGATCAGAAAAACTATCTAACCATAACAGCTGCTGAAGATCTTAAAATGTTTTTTCTATTTAAACATAGCCCAAGGTTTGCTCTAAATGTACCTATGGGTACATCTGAAAGAAAATGTCTACAGGAATCATATTCACTTTGACCTCAACAATCCATAATGCAGAACTTCTCAGTAAGAACAACATTTCAGTAAGAAGTTTGGATGACTGATAAACTCTCTGCTTTAAGTCTTATGACTTGACTTAGTGCAGTTTCCAAAATAACGGCAGGGTTCTTTTTTCCTAAGTTTTGTATTAAAAGGAGGGACCGTTGTGCTAAAGGATATAGGAAAGACTTCTTAATTTATGTGTTACATGAGCTCATATATAATGATAGTCAATAGCTCCAACAGCTGTTGTTACACAGAACTTATCTAAACAATCGGGCTGAGACAGCTTCATATTTGCTCTAGCTGCAGCACGCTACATACAGTCAGCAAGGTACATGAGCAGCCAGTTCCTGCAGTAAAATATATGTACTAGAATGTATGTAAAACTGTTGACGTAAAATCCAGATCTAGTCTGAGAACTGCATGGGTGAGTTTATGGCTGTGTCCAGGCTGGTAAACCTGGTCAGAACACAGGTTCTAGTGGTGGGAATGGATTTGTCTGTGCATCTGTGCTCACAGAGAAAAACTGTTCTGAGGACTATCACACTGCACAAGTGCTAAGAACTGGAATTATGGAGCTGTTTTGGAGCTGGGCAAGCTTATAACTGCTTGGGTCACAAGGGTTTGCTCTCACTTGGATTTTTTTGTCAACACCAAACATAATATTTGATATGTGGGAACACAGAGGGGTGATTGATTAGATTGCAAGGTTAATTCTTGTTGGTAGAAAGAACTAATCTGCAGGAAACTGAAAATAATTAAAATCTTGTTTAACCAGTAGAATCATGATGATGCTACTTTTTTTTAATACTGTAAGTGGTTGAAGTGTGTCTCCCTTTGCTATTCAGGGCTATTAATAAAAATGTTCCTACCATTTTGAACATATATATACGTTAGAAGTATAATTCAGTCCATTTTTGTTTCTGAATACTTTGCAGACAAAGCTGATCATTTCATGATCATGTAGGTGTTACTAATAAGTAAAAAAAAAATTGTCACAGTATCCTCATGATTTCCACTGAGAACATCTTAAATGAATGTAACAATCTTTATGGTTTTGTTTTTTGTGGATTTGCTTTGGAGATTTTTGCCTCACTTTCTAGTATCCAGAATACGAAGAATTATACTATGAGAAAACATTGATTGGTGTAATTCCCTTTGGGAACAGAAAATCTGAAATCAATTGTGAAGTGGAAATTCCATTCAGAAGATATTTTACACTTCTTATGAAGATGATTTTAAGTTTTTTTTCATAGAGAAAATTTTAGTTTGAATATATTTATTTGGAGATAACTGATGCTTATAATGAGAAGTTTATTTATAAATTAAGAAGTTTCCTATGCAAATACAAATTTCACCTTTTGCCTCCATTTGTGTCATCTTTCTGGAGAAACTGCACTGAAAATAACTGTACAAACTCATTTTTATTTCTTCTTGGTTTTAAAGTTTTACTTAAAGTGGAGTTTGCAGAATATGAATAAGTTTTTCTATGATTGAGCTACTTTACAAAATTATCAGAACACAGGTGACTGATTTCTTAATTTCACAGTTTCTTAATGTCTTGGACAAAACCAGTCAAAAGTAGTTTCTTACAGTTCATTAATTTAAAACTGGAAAGTATATGTGGTATATACATGAATCATAGCTTTTATGGCATACTACAAGAATACAGACACAAACACAAAAATGTTCAAGTCCAGGAAGATTTTAAAAAACTCAACCAAACAAACAACACCAAAAAACCCCAACAAACAAACAAAAGAACCAACGCTAAATGGAAAAGCAACTACAGGTAGTTTAGGATTTTTCAGAAAAATATCTTACAAGCTTTGCATATTTAGGTTTGCCACTAATGATTGTTTTACCTCATTGACTTATTCAGAGTTAATTTCCTTTCTAGTGTTGCACACAGTTATGCCTGAACATTTGTGGGGTTGGGGGGGCGGGGGAGGGTGGTATGTTTGTTTTGGGTTTTTTACTTCCTCATTTATTTGTTTATTTTTAAACTCATATGACCGTTGAATCTTTTATGTAACTATGCTTGTCTCTACAAGAATAATGTAAGAAGCCTAACTGGTATTTTGTGATGCTTGGTTTCTACATCTTGGGACTCTGCTCTTAAATCTCTCAATCATGTCTTTGGTCAAGTAAGGTATAAGACAGAATAAATTTCCAGAATTGTTGAAATGCAATTCTTGTTCTGCAAATGACTTTTTATTTCTGTTCCAAAAGATCGATGTTCTTTAGCCCCAAAGAATTTTTGTTTCTTTCATTTTGTGAAAGGGATGGTTAAACACCCAGTGTCAAGATACCTTGATGTTGACTATACACTTTCTACTAAAAAGCAATGTATATAAAGATGTGGTGATTAGATATCATGAATGACCAAACTCCGATTTTTAGAAGCATTAAACTCCTTTGAGCTATACCTCTTCTTTCCCATCCGTGGAAGCAGTGTATCTCTTTAAGACCTCAGTACAATAGACAGAGAGAAGAGAATGTGTTATTATTAAAACATGGAAGGCTTCATTGTCCTTCAGTTTTAATGGAAAGCCCAAAGACATCAGCAAACAAAATTCACTAATTAAGCAAATCTATCAAAAGCACTTCAATAGACTATTGTGATAATGGAGTAGAAAAATGGAGATAGAGTGTTAAAGAAAATAGGGACAGGAAAAAATAAGTTGAAAATTCAATGAAAATAGCTCCCACATTTTACAGACTCATGCCATATTTCATTATGTTTTTAACAACTTTTGAACAGCACTCTGCAAATAGCATTAAAAGTGATGCGTTTCTCTACAGAGGCAAAAGTCCTTGAAAGCACTTAGTCACAGGTATTTGGGCACTATGGTTTTTCAGCATTTGTGAGTGTTACCCAGGTAATAACCCTTCAAAGGTATCCCAGCACTTTCCAGCTTTAATATATACTAACATGGCTCTTACAATTGCCTAATACAGCAATTATTAAATTAAACCATCAGTCTTTGCTAAGGA
>VZTO01001389.1:3826-22631 GCA_013400615.1 Syrrhaptes paradoxus
CAATCTGATTATTAAATAAAAGCATTTTGCTACTGCTTTTCTTGTTTTTCATGTTCATATAATTAATAGTACTGATTGGTGGATATTTTTATATTTATTATATTGCATGGTTAGAAATTTAAAAGGTGCATTACTAGAAACAGTTCATTTTCATTCAAAATTAGATTACAACCATTGTGTTTATTAAAAATAATTTTCTTTAAAAAAATCAATTATCTGTGTTAAACCTATCATCAAAACTTATTTGCTTTTATTGAATTAGAAGACTGATTAAAATGAGGAAATACTTCAAGTGCTACAACCTTTGCTGGTTTTCAAATGAAATCAATGAAAACTGAGTGTGTTTTCATGGTTACATGCTTTCACGATTTATAGCCAAAACTGATACAAGAAAACCCTAGAAACAAGTTTTTTGTAAGCATCTACTAGGAAAGTTTTTCACTCAAATCTTGTAGTTAAAACTGGCAGTATCTATTTTGTTTAGCTTGCAGCTCCAAGATGAAGTTGTTGCTTGAAACATTGTCCAGATAAATGTGAGACATTAAGGCTTAGATGAGCAGTACTGAAATTGTGAGGAACAATGTTTAAAATAACCAAGTTTTAGTTTTCATGTGCATTAGTTTCATTGTCAAATCTGTTCTCTTTTTTCTGTCCAACAAAATAGAAACCAGGTTGTTTAGAGCCTACATGTAATTACACCCAGAGTATCAATCTTGCATAAGATCTTGGCTCCACAAGCATGAAGTGCTTACACCTCTCACTTCTAGGAGAGTAGATTTCATTCTGGTACCTGCTTGTGAGCTCAGATGTTGATGTTTTGTCACAAATTCTGTTCCAGTAATAAAAACAGCACTCTGACTTAAGACTGATTTATCATGGAAATTTTTCCCTTACCATTGACAGTCTTCCTCAGTTGAGCTTACGCATGAGGACACAGTGGATTAATAGAATAAAAGCTTTTTTAAAAAAATGATGGCTGTCCAATTATTTATTGAACAGTTTTAGAATTGAAGGCAGCCTGAAAACAGTCAAAGTTCAGATGGATATTTGAAATTTAGTGGATGAAGACTGAAAGAGAATGTGTTCCTTCATGACAATAGCAATATCATTAGTTTGTGTGCCAAATACTATTTATATTTCTTACTAATTGTTTTAATAATTAAAGTTGAAATGTAATATAATAATTACAAATAAGCATGTGTAGTGACTCCTTCATCACTTCTGTATTTTAGGATTTGACAGACCATTTCATCTTATTGGATTTCTTGAAAAATCTGTTATTACTTCTGAGTGCAATACTGAGTCTTTGACTGTGTTCCCTGCTGTGGAATTAAAGTTCAGTCAATGCCTTATAATGAATCTACTGTCTAACAAATAATGCTTGAAAAATGCAATGACATCTTGAATGGTGTTATTAGAAAATTATAAATGTATAATTCTTAGTGAAATTAAATGTATGACTGAATAGAATGTTTACATGTTTCATGATGATTTAATTAAACACAGTTATTCCTTTGGTTCTACATGTGTTTTGCACTGAATTTTAAATATTTCAAAATTATGTTGGTGATGAAATTGAACACTTGCTGAGGATACTGATGTCAAACTGCTAAATCACAGGGAACTTAAACCAAGGTTCTGGCTGCACTATATGTAACTTTGGCTTTCTTACTGAAGCTGAATTTTAGCGATGTCTTTAGCTTAAGCAACACTTACCTCTGCCCTGTTTTTGGTGTGTGCTTTTGGTTTACCTAAAGTTTTGTGGCGGAAAACTGGAAAAGCAAAGAACTTATTGCATGAGAAGACAGATGTTAATCTTGGTTACCAGGAAAACATATTATGTAGTGGATGCAGTTATTCCATTTCAAGAGCAAAGTGACAAACATGCAGAAATTAGAGTAAGGGGCAACTCTTCCAGTTTATGGAATATATCGAGTGTTCCTACAGTAGTTATCCTTCCTACCTTTAAGCATTAAACCCTTTAGAGAGGAGCTGTGGCCTTGAGATAAAGACCTAAGGACTTTGATTTTGCATCTCATGAGTAGTCTTTGCTTTAAATATTACTTCTACTTAAAAATGTACATGTCTCTGCCTCTTAAGACCACAAGCTGTCTGGAAAAAGACCTCACCTCTCCAAATAATTGTCCGTACTTAAAAGACTGAGGCCTGGCAACATCTCTCTAATTGGAGTAAGTGAACGTATAAGGAAAGACTTGCTGAGTACCAAGTTTAGATCTATTCTGTCCTAGAAATTGATGGTGTGTTATAAAGCTTGCCTTACTACTAAATGTAAAACAGGATGTTTTGATAGATTTCCCCCCCCCAGTCTGGATCTTCCCTCTTAGGACAGTTAGAAGTCACCTTCCAATTTCCCTTCCCAATGTACTACTTTCCAGTTAATACATGGTTTTCTCTCTTACAAGACTTTCTAATTCCTAAATTTTATTTTTGAAGGAATTTAGAGAGGCAAAACTTTCAGTCTTTAGTGTTTTGAGATGCTCTAGGCTTATGTTATAAAATATCTGTATTTCTTTTATTACCTAACAACCTTTTTGGATATGTTTCAAACATGACAAACAGCCTTTTTCAGAGCTCTTTCTGCTTTTTGTTTAATAATGCTTCTTCATGATGTGTATACTTGACTCTATTCCAATAATTTTATTAATAAAACTATTCCATAGTAATTCTCTAGAAAGGCAGCCTGTCAAACTGTTTAAAAACAACCCCCAAAAGCTTATATCCCTTTATGTCTCAGATCAAACTTTAAACAGTTTATTTTCTCCTGATCAATGACTAGTATGGGTAACCTGGATTCCTTTTGCACTCCTCTCATGCTGATTTAATTGTTATCTTGCTAAATATATGAGTTTTGAAATTTGAGTATACAAATGCTTCATTAGTGTTGCATTTGCACATCAGATATTGACTGATTCCCTGTTCCCTCTGAAGAGTGCTTCCGGCTCATTTCCAGATCCTGCTATAAATTTTCTTTTCTCTGTTTTTAGTTTTTATTTATGATTACTCACATGCTAGAATATTCTGTTTGTGATGAGCTCATGATGTACCAAATACCAGCAGGATTAAAGAATTGCTATCCTAAGTACTTTGCATCCTGCTGAGAGCCTGTGCAGTTAAGGTGTACACAAGAATAGACATGTACTCTGGGAAATCCGTAGCTACTTATTTTTGGACAGAGGCCAGTAGGCTTTTGAGGTGCTTGATATGATGGAGATAAGGAGATGCAAGAAAGAAAGAAGGAACAAATGGTGGTAAATTGCACTTAAACTATTAAAAGGCTGATGGAAGACTATAAAGATGGAGAGAGGGAAGTGGACAATGCAGTTTAAGAAATGAGAAGACAAGCAGAATAAATGCATAGGGGAAAAATGACTGGAAATGCTCAAAATGAAGATATAGTTCAGTGGGTTTTTTCCTTGGTAATTATAAAATTTCTAGGACTACTGTTCTTGGGGTAACATGTAAAATATTTTTGTACTTCTTTTTTTTGGTGCTACCTTATCTGGAAGAAATGTGTCAGTCTGCCTTTCAGTGCTATTTCTCTATTTTTGACCAGGAAAAAAATGCTTGTAAGTCCCCTAAAATGCTAATTAAAAAATACAGGGTTTGAAAACAGACAAGAAAAACCCCAAAGAAAACCAAACCAACCAACCTAAAAACCACCACAAAAAAAATCAAGCAAAAATCCATTTCTGTGATCTGCAAATCATTCAGAATGTACACACAAACCCGACTTTGGAAGGAGAAAAACTGGATTTGCTTATTGGAAGTTTAGATCAGATTCAAATTATGCCGTCCATCACATGTGTTAATGTCATATTCTCCTATTGATGTGTATGAATAGCTCTCAATGACAGTCATGTCCTGAACACACTTGTTTTGTGGAGATTAGCTTCTACCTAAGGTGGAAATATTTATCTTTTTTTTTTAAGTTTTTTTCCACCAAATAGAGAAATATAGTTCAGTGTAATCCAAGCTTGCTGTGTGGTTTGCCACTAAGCTTTTTGCAGTACATAACTGGAAGAAAAGCGTATATTCTTTATACAGCAGTCATGATAGACTAGAGAATTTAAAATTCATCCTTTGCTCTTTTGTTCGTATACTCTATCTGGAAGTTAGAAAATAATTTTGATAAAATGTGTAGTATTTCCTTTGTTTCATGCTAATTTATGTTCTGCAGAACAAATACATTGCCAAGGGGACAGCAGTGTTGCAAACAGGGAGTAAGTATTGCAGGAATGTGTCTCTTTCATTGCTGCTACTTCATGGCATGGCAATACCCGTCAGGTTCCCTTCCAGTTTGGCCACTTTTTTAGAGCAGTAAAGGATAACTACTTTGACAACTCCTTTGTGTCTCTGCAGAACACCTAGCGATAGATGTTTGCAAGTTCCACAGTGCTGCATGAGTCTCCTAAGTTACAATATGTCTGCAGAAAGGCAGCGATGTGCTAGAGTAAGTAACTAACACTGTTACCTCATTGCTGCACAAGATCATGGGCACAGGCATAGTGGTGAATCATGTAAACTCCCAAACAGGGACTCCTTCAGAATGTCCCTATAAATGTGCTTTCCTTGGAACTTGGTGCAACAAACTGTTAATGTGTGGTAAATGAAGAACCTCTTTGAGCTCACAGAGATGAGACAGAGGAGTTAAAAAATAATTTTGTCTGCTAACACAATACAGTCGGAGCATTTTTATAGTATTGAAAGTTTAACGATATCTTCTGTTACGTTAAGTATCTCCTTGCTCTTTCTGTGCATACGTTGGAGCGCAGCAGCGGTGTCTCCGGAAGGTGGTAGCATCGCTCTGTGCGTGCTTCGAGTCCTGCCGCCTCTGCCTGCAGCTGCCTCCTCCGCAGCTCCTCTGGTACTTACAGCCCTTTATCTGTACACACCTTATTCATCCTCGGGAGCCATATGCTGTAGTGTATTTTATATTTAAATAGGTAAAAATTTTTTTTGTACCATTTGGATTTTTTTTAAGCTTTAGAAATGGGTTATTTTTTTTCATTGCAATATAAGCGATTCTGCAGGAAATTTGCTCTTAATTCAGTACTGAAACAATGGAATGCAACGTGCACACAAAATGTATTTACAAAATGCAAAGGCACTGTTCAACAGTAGAAGTAGTCCTGGAGGACTTTCTGTTTGGATTTAGGCTCCAAAAAGGTGTTACCCTATTGGGCAAGTGAAGAAGCAAAGTAAATCACTTGTAAGAACCACAGTACTGCTGTCAGCCCTGGGAGCTGTGTGCAGAGGCGCCGGGGCTGCAGGAAGCCTGGCCAGGTTGGCACAAAGGACATCACTCTGGAACAAGTCACGACTAGTGTGGTGTCCCTAAGGCTGTGACACTGAAAAGGCTGAGCTTATTGCTCAGCTCCTCAAATTTAAGGTGGTGAGGTTGCTTTTTGGTTTGATTCCTGGCATCTGATTCCTCAGTGGTACCTGACTGTCAGTCCTGACAGCACATTTCTGAGTAGAAGAATGCCTTCCCAGTGGGACAAGCTGCAGTAGAGAAAAATGTTTGTTTTCCTTCTTTATTTACTTAAACCTCACAAACGTGGTAATAAGCCTGGTATTTTCTTATGTGGAAGGCTTAAAAGGAAAATTATTTTTATTATGAGGAGGTTCTACTAAGGTGACAGTATACACGAAGCCTGTCAGCTGATATTTCAGGAGAAGAAAAAAATAAGGTTTTAGGAACAGGCAAATCAACAGTAGCTCAATAAAACCAACACCTATTATAGTTTGAGGTAATCCTTATACCTAAGAATATGAGAAAAGCAAATTCAAAGCCAGTTACCTTGATTGATGAGGATTATCTAAGGAAGCAGAGCTCCAAGTGGCCTTTTGAAATGCTGAATTTAGAAATTAAACAGTAAGGAAGGCTCTTGGCTGTTATTATGAGAACAGTTTATAGATGAAAAAAAGTCTGTTTCAGAATCTTGTGCACTATGTACTTGGGGAATATTAAAGTGAATTAGCCTTTTCCCTTAAAGGACCTTAAGTAGTAAGGTTTCTCCAGACTCGGGGGAATTTGTCTCCAGGATGGTAAGGAGTGACCAAGTGAGTGGGGAAGGAGATGACTTCCAGCCTTGAGCTGGACTAGCATATCTTGGGTTTGGTTCCTGTGTAGTTCAGCTGTGTGGAAGCTGCTGTGGGCCATTGCAATGGTGATGGAAACTTTGACTTTTTCAAAATGGTAGTGCTGGCATGATAGTGGACTTAAGGGCAGAGGGTTTCTGGCAAGAAGAAGCTGCAGACTCTGGCTTCTGCTTTTCTTACATTTTCTTATCTTCTCTCCAATTTACTGTTCCCTTGCAGCATGAGTTCAATAGAACCTGAGTCTCAGGTATTTTAGCTAACAGGGCAGTCCTCAAAACAGTTGAAAGAATAAAGCAGAGCTAGGCTGAATCTTCTACATCTTGTTTTTCCAAGAATGTTTCAAGTCTCCACTGCTTGCTGAATCAGTCTTGCCTGCTCAGTAACACCTACTGCTTTCCAGAAATTAAAAATTAAATCTATCTAAATCTCATTTTAGTGTAACGTGTGTAAACAGATGAGTTGTAAAACATAGGCAGCAGGTAATGTGGAAACCTATTTGACACCAGTAATTGTAGCTGTTTTCTGTTTATTACTAATGGCTCTAAGGCAGACTCTTTGTTTAATGTTTCTGTCATCTGTCAAAGTTAGAATGGGAAGGCAGACCAAGGTAAATTCCTGATGCTTACGTATCAAAAGGTGTTAGTTAAACTTCAAAATTTCCATGAAGAAGTGTCTTCAAAGGAATTGCGCTTTTCTTCTTCCTCTCCTTCCCCAGTGCTGCTGAATGCTGCTCTGAGTACCTCCTCTGAGGCGGCAATTCTTTTCTGAGGCTGTGCAGCTGATTTTCCTCCAGATGGTGGGACCACTGAAGTGGGCTTCATAGTAGTAACTAAGTCACTGCTGGCTCCTGGTCCTGAAGGTGATGCTGCCAATGTAGTCACTGGGAGAACTTTACATGGTGAATAAGTGGGGAAGGGGTAAGCAAGAAATAGCTTATGAGCAGTCTGCGTGCAGTATTTACTGCATCATCTGCCACCCAGAACTCTGATGTCTTCCTGTATCTCTAACCTACTCTTAAGAGATGTTGTTTACCATGAAAGAATATACTGAATATACACTACATATGTTCAGCTGTTTTGTTAGTAGTTCATAGGGCATGAAAGGCAAATCTCAATACAAATTAAATCTCTCCGATAATCTTTGTTATTGTCTCAAGAAGAACAAGCTACATCAAGGTATTGTAGCAATCAGAAGTACATTTCTCCCATGAGTGAAAGCAGCAACTTGGCATATCAAGTCATTTGCCCGCCGTTCGCTTATTTTGTCGTACAGTAACAATCCCACACGAGCAGGAACAGTTCTCCCTCCACTGACATCCCCCTTCTTTTTTTACCATAACAACCATTTTCTTCTATTCAGTAGAGAGGGAAATAACCTCCTGAGATAAACCAGGGAGTCTGTAGTGAAACGGGGATTAAAACCTTTTGGCATTCAACACCAGTTAAAGGATTTAACCAAGAAGCTAGTCTTGTTTATTTTCCCTTCGTGTGGGGTTATTCTCTATATGTAAAATGCTGACAAACAGTATCTTCTCTTTTGAGATGCTCTCCAAATTATCAGAAATGAAGGAAGGAAGCTATTTACTCAGTACAGTAAATCAGGAGGCTTGTTTCAGGGTGATAAGTACAGTAACATCTACATTTTATAGCTATGGCTGTCTTGGTTACTAATGAAGAAGGCTTTTTTTAAACTTTTGGAATTATTTGAAATAGTCTGCTTTGAAAAACAAATGTGCTGAAATTAAGAAATTCAGTAAAGCAATCAGTGAGAGTGGCAGAGGGATGCCAAAGCAATTTTGCTAATATGCTATTAATAGGAAGCTCTGAAATGATTCAAACGTTATCCAGGAATTTGAACTCTGTTTTGATTATATTCATGTATTTGTATGATATTTATACCAAATTACTAACTCATCTGTAGGTGGTACTTAACTTAATCCTAGTAGGGACAGTAAACATTAACTCTCCTCATGATTGGGCCGGGAGTAATGTTCTGCTTGCTTCTGTTGAGCACTAGTTTAGAAGGGGGCGTGTGTGGAAACAGAAACTTTTTTCTTAGAGACAAATAATTGACAAATTCAGTTTTCCCTTTCGTGACACAGGGAAGTCTATAAAGCATAGTAATAGTTAGGTCTGCATAATTTATAGCTCAGCATATTCCTAAAAGCTTTCTTGGAGCTGAAATTTATAGATATTTCCTGACAATACAAATTGAAAACTATACTCCACTTTCAATCTAAACCCTTTCCTGGTAAATTAAACCATGACTTTATCAAGCCAATTTTCCATGCCAACACAGAAAGAAATATCTGTTGCTTCAGTAATATGACAGTGGTAGAAGCACTGGTTTTGAAGCTTTTGTTGTAGTGGTTTGCAAGCGTGATCTAGTTGACTAGTAAAAATATGATTAAAAAATTGTGTTAATAATGTTTGATTTTTGTGAGTTGATGATGATAACCCTATGTAAAGAAGAAACTTTTGGAACTTTCACATCCCTTGTTCAGATAGTAACATTCTCAGTACTTACTCTTTGCTTCTTATCAACTAAATGAACATTTAGGTTGTTTAAAAATTATTTCTTTTTTAATGAATAAAATCTGAAAGTAATCTGAAGACAATAAGAAAACAATCATAAAGAAAACTTGCTAAGACCTCAAAGATGGATGTCAATGAGGCATTATCTTTGTCAAGTATGTGGAAACTAGACCCTCTGGTATTTTTTTTCCTCTTTATAATAAATATCTCACGGTTGAGGTTGTGTTATGACAAGCCTTTCTGAAATTACTCTTTAAATTCTTAATGAATTATCACAGAAATAGCTGTGAAATGTTTCCTATCAAATTCTTTTGTATACCTTTTAAGTGCTTACAAATAATGTCTTGGAGACTCTTATTTAGATGGTACCATATAATACAGTAAACTTTTTAGTCTTAGGTTGCATTTTATTTTTAGAAGCCAGTAAAAATACTTTGTTAGACATCTAGAAACCTTGACTCAAACCCTAAATTTGTTGGAGAAAGGGGAATATGCTCTCTTCCCTGGAAAGAACTGATGCATTCTAGTTTAGAAAGGCAATTACGCTAGAAAACTTGCAGAAAATAAAATTCATTTAAAACTATTTCAATTTCTGTTATTCAAAACTAGTTATCTCTGAAGATGTACCAAATGCAGGTGTTAAATACATAAAGACACGGTAAGCATTCCATATGTAAACACTCGGGCAGTGACATTCCTGTTGCCTGTGCATTGCTAAGTTGGATACTCATGAACTGGCTATGCTACTATGAAGGCTGTGCAAGGATAGCAGATGGAAAAGCCAAGGCAACTAATAATATCTCATGAAGCTACACTCAGAAAGAGGTGGATTGTATTCCTTAGTGGAGTTGTAGAAGAATGCAATGGTCCTGAGTCTTCAACTTGCATAATACAGACTAAAAAGAGAACCAAGAGAAGAAAAGCAACAACGTCAGTATTTTCATTTACCTATAAAATAAAAATTAGGAGGGTGAAAAAAAATTAATGTCATACCGAAATCATTGGAATAGTGCTAATATTTACATGGAAAGCTGCTGTTGTAACAAAACAAACAAAATATGGTTTAGATTACAGCCAAGTCACTAAAGCCTGTGATATTATTTTACTAAAATGGAATTCAGGAACGGCTCTGGAGTGGTTCTATTTGTTTCCAGAAATGAAAGAAAGCTTATGTGGCCTGCCAAAAAAAAACCTGTATCAAACCAAAGTTCACATTCAATACAGTTGAAGGAGTGGTTAAGGAGAGGAGAAACCTCACTAGGTTTTAGCTCCTCTGTCTGAACTAGTGTTTAGAAAAAGGACATGGGAACATGGGAAGAAAAGCAAAGATGTCACGTGCTGGTGTTAATGTGAGAGGATAAAATGAATGAGGGGAATCACATTCAGGTAGTGTTTCAGAGGGGTTATTCTGGTTGTATTCGGTGCACCATCTAAGTATGCTGTGCATATTTGAAAAATTAAAAAAGGGGGGGGAGAGGATTCAAGCATTTAAAGTGGTGTTAATAAAGTTAATACAAGTTGTTTGGGGTGTTAATTTTATTAATTTAAAGGACAGAATTTCTTCATGGATCTTTCAAGTAACTGATTATTCTTGTCTTAGACAATGGTTAATCAACTTTTACACGAACATTTTGACTAGCAGAGTATTCAGTTTGAACAGTGTTGTCAGGCTTTATTTCTAAGTGATCTATTTAGAAATTACTCATTGTAGACAGAGTACCATACCAACGTGGTAGGCTGTGAACATGTCTTCCAAGTGTAAATCAGTGAAAACATTTTTAGATGTCACATGCTTGCTTTAAAAAATAAGTAGTAATTTTATTTCCTAAGCTGACTGCTATGTAAAAGGCAAAGAGGATACAAACTGGGTCTGAAAACTGCATATCCAGCCTTCTTTGCAGCTTGCAAAAGAGACAGTATCAGGAATGACAGAAAAATATTTTTCCCAAAGTTGCAGGAGCCTAGTACTTGTCCAAAACATCTGAGACACTCTTTCTTCCTTATCGCATTAGTAGGTCTCCTAGGCTGGAGGTGACATGGAGGAGCTCTGTCCTGCTGACACTTCTATTCTCTGGGCTTATGTCTCTGTTAAGTGCCAGCTGAATGTCACTGCCACTCAGCAGCCAAGCCAACAGAATAAGGCAAAGCCTCTGTCCCCAGGGTGTAGCAGGAAGGGCAGACAGCTCCTCAGTGAGCTGCAAGGCTCTAAAGCCCAAGGTGACTGATACCTTGTCACCAGCCACGCTGTGTGTGCCTTCAGTGCCAACAGCTAGAGGATGTGCTGGGTTTACTTACTGCCGCTGTACAAAACTGTGGGGTTGATCAGACCTCGCATACGGCTGTAGAGGAGTCTGGGTCCTTGTGTGACTTTTTGCACACCTGTGTCTTTGTTTTTCAGGCAGGACTCTTCTTCCCATTTTTTCCTTCACATTGACCTCCATCAGTCAGACCCTTTAAAGACTTCGAGCTGCTGACATCGAGTCAGAGGCTCCATCCCATCCTAGCGGTGGTCGATGCTTGTTGTTTTCTTGCAAGTTGAAGTTGTTGTAGTGCCCTAATTCAGTTCAACTTGTCACTGAGCTAGGTTATGTTCAGCTTGCACCATCTTCGGTCCAAGGTGTGTTTTCTCAATTTCTTGCTCGGCAAATGTCTGCCTGAGTTGCTTTGGGACCTGTAGTAATGTTTGGAAAGTGATGCTTCACATGGATTGTGTAAAGCAGCATAAGCAAAGTGGAAAAGGTTCAAGACTTGTGGGTCTGAAAGCAAATGACTGAACACCGTTTTTGTGTCTCTCTTTGAGATACAGTATGATTCTTTCAGTTGTCTTTCCTCAAATCAAACAAAAAACCTGAAGTAATTTTCCTTATTTCTCATGGTTAGAATTTCACACCCTCCTACATTTTTAGGAATAATAAGGAAAATGCTAAGAAAAATGTTCTGCTTTTTCTTTAGACACTGATACTGAGGGTATGTGGTGCATTTTTTTGTTTGTTTCACTCTGAAGTTATGATACTCGGGTAATGATTTCAATAAATGGGATGTAGCAAAATCTAGATATGAATTGAATTTATATACCCATTGCAAGGGAAAATAGCTTAATTTCTGCTGCAAAAAATATTCTACTGTAGTAGTATTGAAAAGAATGATTAGGGAAAAAATCTTCAGTTTAGTATTTTAGATCACTTTTTACAGACTTTACTGTGATTGCTTTCTTCTGGAATTTAGAACTGCATTAGGTGTGTTAAATAGTTCACTAAAGCTTCAAAGATTACTTCTAAGGACTAAATTCTGCATTATGAGCGAGGCCTCATCTAATAATCTTACCGAAACAAAATCCAGTTCTCGCATTTCTACACCCTTCGGTGACTGTTGGTTTTGCTGTTGGCTGAAGGTGTTGATGTTGATCTATGGCAGCTGTTTAATATGTTCTTGCAGCTGTTTAATATGTTCTTGCAGGCTTGCTTCTTTGTGAACCATGTTGGCAGAAATACTCAACTTTACTGTTTCTGTTGAAGAGATGAACTCAAACGATTTTCAGTAAAGTAGTAATGTAAATTCTAATTAATTCAAAAGGTTTATAACCTTCTCAAGTCTTTCCTTGAAAGCAAGGTGGGAATTATAGTTTGAAGGGAATTAATGTTGAAGGTTTGTTTTTTTCTATGTTTGTCTTTACCTCCTGAAAGCCTATAGCTGTGTGTTTTGGATGTTATAGGCGTGTTATGACTAAGAATATAATATAAATTATTAATTATAATCCTGGATTTAATAAGCCTCCAATTATTAAAATAAGAGGTTTTCTAAGTCCTTCAGGTCCCATAAAGTTAGGGCACGCTAGCTTCTAGGTTATTACAAAATGGTCTGGTGACAAATGGTCACACACTTCAGTAAGTTCAGTAAAACTGAATAAGTTGTAAGATCATGCATGCTAGAAAGAAGTTAAATACGTAACCATAAAATGTTATGAAATCCTTTAATAAAGGAAGAAGTGTATGGGACTCTAACAGTTGCCGGGTTCTCCCTGTCAGTACTGACTGGATGCCAAAGTATGCCAGAGGTGCTCAAGGAAACACAAATTTGCATTTCAATCGCAGGGGAACTTGGAGGCAGTCTCACTGAAAATTATCAGTGTGGCCTATGTGTAATGCTATGGTGAAGAATATTGTCAATAGTATGAAGTACAGCATCAAAAGCAAGTAATTTGACTTACTAATTACCTGCTAAAAGTCTTGTTAAAAATGGATCATAACAAAAAGCTAGCAATGACTTTGCGTGCATGTGAAAGCTTTTCAGAAAAACTTCAAAAGTCTTCAAAGTTTGTTTTTTGTACTATGTGCTAGTCCTTTCTTTTTAATAGATTCCTCTTAATATCTCCTTTTAATTTTTCTTTTCCTAACTATTTTTTATGGTTTTCTGAATTTTTGATCTTTCTCTCTGTATGTTCTTGTTCTCCACATCTCCTGCCATTTTTTGTATTCTTTCATTTGTTTTTAAAATTGTGTGTTTACACAGCTAGCACTGAGCTTTTTAGAGAGCATGAGCTTATTTCTTCAGAGAACTCGGGTAGTATATTTTAAGCCTATTATCAATCTTATCCACCTAAACTTGTTGCTCTGAACATTTCTAATGCAATGCCTTAAAGACATCCTTTTAGGAGGCTTTTGTTTTATGAATCCCTCAATTTTGGTTCTATATTCCATTTAAATAAAATAATTCATCTGTTATCAAACGCCATATTATTGACTTTTATGAATCACTGGCAGTTGAAAAAACTAGATTTTTTTTTTAATGCTGTTGTGAATCCCTTTTATGGTGTGAAATTTGCTTTAAATTTAAATCTTATACTGCAGATCTCTTTAAAAATNAAAATAATTCATCTTATCACACGATATTATTTAGTTTTTTATAAATCACTGGCATTAAAAAAAACTAGATTTTTTTTAATGCTGTTGTGAATCCCTTTTATGGTGTGAAATTTGCTTTAAATTTAAATCTTATACTGCAGATCTCTTTAAAAATATTATTTCTAGGTGCCATGCACTTTTTTCCTTTCAGAAAGACAAACCTTTGACAGAATGGATCAAAGTGAAGTCATGTTGTCTTTAAATCACATTCTGTGAACGTAATACAACTTTCTCTAAATAAGTGTGTTGTAGAATTAGTTTTGACTATAATAAAAAAAAAAATCATAAATGATGAAACTTCATTGGAATACTAGTTCCACCAGGGCTGGATTTTAGTATTCGTAGAATGCCATATCCTTTAATTTGAGTGTGAATACATTTACCTTAAGCACTTTGCTATATACAATGTTTTATTTAAATAGAAAAACAAGTAGATTTTAATAAAGGAACTGTTGAAATTGTTTTCTCTGAAATTGTTGAATTTACGAACATTGTTATATAATCTCATATGAATATAATAGAAAATATTTGTGAAGCAATGCTTCGTTTTGACAGTGAGGAACTGTTTCTGAAATAAGGTACCCATATTGACCAAAGATTTATATTTTGCGAGAAGCTTGGGGTGGAGAAAACCTGTACAATATCATACTGAGCTCTTAATGCATGGTCTTTGATTGAAGCTCTTAAAGTACAAAAGTGAACTTCATTGTAATGAATGTGTGATTAAATAATGGCCTAGGAACTAAAAAGAAAGCTTAGCTTTTACTCTAAAAAAGTCAAATTCATTTTCAAGGATTTTTTTTTTTTAAGGGAGACATCACAGGGCAGTTAACGTGCCAAACCAAGAGTTACCTTTTAAGTGGAATTCAAGGTGCAAAATGACCAATGATTATGTGCATTAGAACAGTAATCTGCTTTTCCAGAGGCGTTTTTTTCTCATCATTAGTATTACTGTGATTACCTAATACACAAAGAATAAATTATAATGAAATGCAAAATACTGAAGAGATTAAATTAAGCAGTATAAAAGTTATTGCTTATATATATTAATATTAGCTGATCAAGATATAGCATTCTTGCTAACAAAATGGTGCATTCTTGCACCCTCAGCCAGTTTGTTTAAGAGATGAGACATAATCAGTAGTTCAGATTTTTCCAGAAATCCATGCTGGATCTTGACTAGCAATAACAGTTTCAGGAAGACCAGAGGCAACAGTAGTGAATATAACTTGAATGCTAAATTGTAGAGCCTGTGATAAGAAGGCCAGTGTCAGTGTGCTCAGAGTCAAACTGAAAATCCCATTTTAGCGAAGATGATCATTTAGCAAGAATATCTTTGGTGCTAGGATAAAATACTTAAAAAAACTCTGAGGGGAGATGGGATGTTCATCTTACCTATTCTGCTGCATTAGGGGTGAACAGTCCTAGTGATAAATATGTGATCAGCATATACTGAGCATGATAATGTATTTTATCTTAGAACTCGTGACAATTTGGTGAATATTTCAAACCTTATTGGAAAAGAATCTATTGTTAGATTATTGTTTTTCTTTTGTTCTCTTGTTAGGATGGATTTTTTTTTTTGTTTAAATTGTTCGGGTTTGTATTTTGTAAATATTCAAATGGAGAATAGCTGTTGAAAATAACAATACCTGCACCTCTTCCCCACAAAAAATCCTGATATTTAACAGAGAAAACACTTTCTTTGATACATAATGCAGTTTGCTTTGGTTTTTCACATCAAAGAGAACATAAAATTAATTTAGTTTAACTCTCTTCCAATTGCCTAGAGACTAGGAAATCAACACTATCTATGTAAGAGAACACAGGAATCAGGGCAAAGCGTATGATGCTTTCTCCTTAGTACTCTTCCAGTCTCCAGCTACTTGCCACTCAGGGCGGTCTTGACAGAGTTTTGTGTTTTCAGTAACTTCAGCTGCTTTTTTTCCCTTCATAAGCACATTTACATAATGTTTAAGAGACACTGATCTCTTGGCATGGTCAAGGCAAATTTCTCCTTGGTTTCATTATGCTTGCATACATTTTTTTTTTTGGTCTTTCTGGCACTCTTTCCTGATGGTTTATTTTGGTGCCTTACTTATTTTGGAAAAGAGAGTAAAATACTCATGCTTGGTGAGTCTCTGTGCTGCGTGTGATTTTACAGACATGATTATATGTAACTGAGTCTTATTCTGTTTCAACAAAATATTCAATCTATGTTTAACAAAGTGATAGCTGTCCTTCCTTTTTTCATTGTAACCAGCAAATAGTGATAGACAAAGGTAGGCCTCTTTGCAGATGTGGGGGAGGGGGTAAAAATTCCCTGTAGGCTGCTAATGTGCATGTGTATAACGCTGTGTGTGGAGAGAAAAAAAAAAAATCCTATTTTGTGACTGTTTTTGTGGAAGCATAAAAAGGAATTAATGAATATTCAACTTCTAGATGTAATTTCATGTATTTTTAGACTAATGTTAATAGTTTTCTATAATTAAGAAGCAAACATGTTTGTGTGACAGTAAGTCTAAGGATAAAATTAGAAGGATTTGAAATCAAGGATACTTGAGGAGCTTAAAGTGCAACATGTATACATTTTTAAAGAAAGTTTCATTTAAATGGTTGTCACCATCTTTTTAGCCTGATCCAGTAATTCTGTTTAAGACTGATAATGCTAATGTTCTAAAATATGCTTAGTAGCAGCAATTCAATTCTTGACATATTTCTCCTCCTTTTTTTCTTGCCTTACGAGCAATGTGTAACAGTAGAGCGGTATTACACTTGACCTGAACTTGTGCTCATTTTGCGTGTACGTCCATGCAGCAGCAAAGTAAACCTGACAGCTTAATTCTATGTTAGGGGAACGTTTGCGGGGATAATCCTATTCACACGGCAGGATAAAGATGCCCTGCTAGTGGCTTTGGCCTATAAAACCATTAGCTTTAAACTGTGTGCTGGCATCATGATCTTCTTAGTTTGTAAACCAGATTTTTCTTAGCAGTTCGTTGGTGAGAGTGAGCGATTTAATTATAAATTTTCCTAGCCCATGCTCACTTTTTATTAAGAAAACGTACATTTGACAAATATATCAAAACCAACAAAATCTTCACTTCATTAGTGAAGTGATTATGTGATAGAAGACACATGATATTATGTTTTAAAGCTGTAAAGGGTTTGGATTAAGCTACATTTAATGACAAAAAGATCAGCTTGGTGAAGAGGCCTAAAGGATAATGTTTCACAGGGCTCCATGAGTGAAGGCGAAGAGAAATAGGTAGACAGAATGCAGTTTAAGATTTTTTTCTGTCTTTTTCTACCTTATAGTAGGCCAGTATGATTCCTGTATATTTACAAAATTTGCTGATGTAACCTAGCTTTTGGTTTTGCTTTTGTTTTTCATGATGCTTTCCTGAGAATTCTGGGGATGGATCTTGTAAGTAGCTTGATGTTGTGTACTAACCTTAATACAGAGAAACTAAGTCCTAAGAAACAACACGAGTCTGTATTTTATAGATGTACAGAAAAAGAACAGTGTGACTCTTGCAAATATACTGGTATTGTATGTTCAAACAGATCAGGCATGGAGGGGAGGAAGGGGTTAAACTGTGTGGAAGCAGGAATGCTAGAGACAGAACAACTCCTTGCAAGGGAGTGAAGTTTCCCTTATGGACAAGATAGGAAACAGCTTCAGCACTGTGTTGCAGACCACCCTGGAATGCTGGAATCATACTGGTCTAATAGGGTGATGTCCTTTCTATTTTTATATTTTATGNTTCAACTTTTCCTCATTTTTTATGAATTCACGTTATCTGGTGCACATAAGATACTATTTTCTATTGAATAACTTAACAAAGAGTTGCAGAATCCTTTAAAACACGTTTCCAGGCCCCATTTTTTCAAAGTCAAAACCAAATGTCAATTAAGTGCTAACTGAGTGTAAATCAATACTGTGGAGTGGTTTGCTGATAGGTGCTCTGTGCAATACCCTAGCCCTAATAGAGTCAATAGAAGACCCAGATAATCTAGTTAAGTGTGTCTGAAGTTAGTGAAGAGCCTGTAATGTCCCTTTCCCTTAATTATTTGTTCAACTGAATGGCAGTGCCTGAATCACCCATCTGTAGGAATAAAGAACACACATTCTTGAATGAAAGTCAACCCATACTTGAGCCAGCCATAGCAAAAAGCAGGAGGAAGAGGGTAGGTTTTCAGAACCCAGGGTTGATGACAAATATATTTGAAAACCTTGTAAACTAGACAAAAATCTTGAATATTAATATTATTCCCAATGTTGTACAGACTCACTGCCTGACATGAAGGTATACAGTGCGTGCTGGATGATATGGATATACTCATTTCATACACCCCTCTTCTCTTTCTGCAGAAACAAAGTTTTGTCAGTGATCAGGAATAACCATGGTAGCTTCTGACAGGCTGTCCTCAGGTTAGTGACTTAGAGGTATATAATTCTGTTGCTGATGAGTTTGTACATTCAGCAGACCAGTTACCTAATCCCTTCCCTGATACAAATCTGTCACACTTCTGTGGATTTTAGAGTGCTTGTGTCCAATTTGGGGATTTTAATACCATTGAGATGCTGCAAAGATCTTAGTGACATAAAGGCAAACTGTAAAATTATTTTGAAGAAACGTGAATTTTCTCTGGATGACTGATCTACCTTGTCTAGTATTATGAACCCTGAAGTGAGAGTTGCTATGCTGCTGCTGATCTCCTGTAGATATATAACCTCCACCTTTTTTGTCTTGTTTTGAGAGCAAAGTAATCTATGTCCACAGCTGTGCTGTTTCACGTTGCACTCCCTGAGGATGACTTAGGTTTGTGTCGATATGCTGGTTTACATTCTGCTTTGGCCGGGTACTCTCACTGTTTACCCAGCATCAGGTCTGGCATTCACGGGAGCTTTGGGAGCTGATTCAGCACAATAACCTGGGAGTGGGAGGAGAGGCAAAAATAAGGTGTACTGCCCTTCAGCAGAAGTGACCCGAGTCATTTGAGCAGTGTCAGACTGTTCTCAAGGGAGAAAGCAAAACCGTGCAGCTGGGAGTGAAGAAGAGGGAGCAGGAGCGAGACGTCCTGTGGCAGTGATCTGTTCATTATCTCAATGATCCTGGAGGACCTTGCCCCAGAGATGCTATTTTGTTCGGCAGAGGCTGCTGAGCATCAACCTGTCTGCACCTCACTGCAGCTCTCCTTTTATTGGTGTGGGTTACTCATCTTATCATGCAGAGAGAGAGA